>JASXSY010002955.1:0-266567 GCA_034509805.1 Sipha maydis
GTTTCTTCTATCAGCTGTGGTTTTTACTTTTATTTTTTATAACGCAAATACATGTTTTATTTTACGTTTTTAAATTTATAATCTTAGCATTAGAATATTAAATTATATTTATTCCATAAAACTTTATAAATGCAATTGTTTTCAAATAAATTATTTCATATATATATATATATATATATTAATTATTATGAGTTCTGACCTTTGCCCAGAATAATTTTTCGAACGCCATTCATTATTGCTTTCTCCCAAATTAACGACTATAACACAATTATCCTCGGTAGTAAACTATGGTGTATAAAATTATACAATACAAAAGTACAAAGTTTAAATCGTGTTCCAATTTTACTCCTGTACAGTTGCCATCATTGTCTAGTATCCTGTCCGGGATGTGATACGACGAAGGACACACAATCAAACACAGTAACTTATCATTTTTTCATAAGTCATCATCATATTATTATTATATTATATGCACATGTTCTTAATACAAAAACAAAAATATTGAAAAAGTATTTATTGATGTTCATTGTCATCAAATTATCAAATAGATTAAATTAACAAAGTTGAGTTAACGAATACAAAAACGTTATCAAACTACATTTAATATTAAAACAGAATACAGAATACTATTAAATATGTTATAAGTCCTTAAGATAATTAATCCTTAAATATACAAAAGTTACTAATATAGCGATATTAAATAGCATTAAACGTTAGTGTATTTTCTCTATAAACTTATCAGAATATTTTTAAGTTATTATTATTAGCGTTGTTTATTTTTGTTATATTGTATTATTGTACTGCACAATAGTCCAGACAATAAAAAAATAAGAAAACATTGCATAGAAATAAAGTAATGCCAAATCTATTTTGTAATATAATTTTAAACGTTTATTTTAAGAATTTGAATTATTTTTTTATTTTTTTAAGTGATATATAAAATAAATAACGTTTTATACAATATTTGATCTTTATTCAACATAATAAAATTAAACAATTAAATACATTTTTATTGTTATTTCAGCTCTATTGTTGTAGCCACTACTTTACCATCAAGATATTCGTATTCTTCTTCTTCATTTTCTTATTAAATTATTATTTTATTTTGAAGTTTACCAAATAGGCTTTCGTAATTTACCAAATGTAATTGCGAAATTAAAAAAACGTTCTAACCGAATATAAACAACAAATTAGTACAAGTGTATGATAACTTTAATATTATCTCATTTAATTGAGCATTCAGTAACGATAACTTTCATTGCAACGCATTAGTTAAATAAAAAATTAAACATTAAAAACGGAATTTCATCTTAGATAGCAATAATTAGTAGATAAATATGTGGTCTATCAAATTCCAAACTTTGATTCAAGGTAAAAACAATTTTGTCAAATTTTTTAAATGTTTAGGTCATTGTATACTGTGATTATAGTATGTAATCAATTCGTATATATGTGTTTTTGAAGATTTTAAATCAATTAAGGTTTAATTCAGATATAGATATTTATTTAAACACATTATTTTTCAGCGCCTTATTTATTTTATTGCGGTTGAAAATATTTTCCTCGTAATTCATATATGTATGTATAAATAATATGTAAGTTGTTTATGATTTGTTTTATTACTTTTAATAATGATGATTTTTTTTTCTGTTGGTAAATCGCCACTACAATAGTTTAATTTTAGACTCTGAACGGAGTGATGGAATCTATTGATTTTACAATGATGTGTGTTTTTTTTTTTTTTTAATTGGCAGACCGAAAACTCTTGAAAATTGAATACAAGGTTTATAATAAGTTAAACTTATCGTAACTAAAAAATTTTGGAGATCGTTTCACTCAAATTGTCGCTGTATGCAACTGCAAACCCATCCTAATTGAAAAATATATTCATCGTTTCAAAATAAAATATACTTTTTACAATATTTATAAATAACAATGTACTATATCCTAGACAAACATAGTAACTCCGTTCAGAATCGTTATTCGTATACAATGATATCTATCATTGCATTCAAATTTAACAAATCCATTGGAATAATGACCTATCCTATAAACAAGGTGCACTCCACCCCCAACTGTACAGCAGAGCGAGACCCATCCGGTTCTTTTTTAATATTATTCTTATAATGTTGATTTATTAGGATAATAAATAAAAGTTTTTATTACTCAAATAAGTTTTCGAATAGAATTAAGCCTATTATCTATTTTTTGTAACAAAAATATAAGAATTAAATAAATGCATTTTTGAATTTTCTTCTCTAAATTTAATTTTGATTCTTATTAGAAGATAGTCAAACAGAGGTAATAGAGCGTAACTAGAAATTGTGTGTGCAATAGAAAAAAAATGTAGATGTTTTACAACTGTATAATGTCCATACGTGTTGAACAAGTAATTAAAATTAGAATATCTGTACATATTTTTGAAATAAATACACGTACAGCAACATTTATGAAACTAAACAATTAGTTTATGTATACTATTATTGTTTGTTTTAAATTTTTTACTACCTGCAGCTTAAAGTGTATTCATTTTTGGTAAAATCTATAAATTAATCTAAACACGAATTGGTTCATGTTATTGTGTACAATAATCAATATCAGTTTTATTCATAAGTTAAATTAATTACATTTATTTTAATTTAATTAAATTTTAATTAACCTGCCAAGTGCAAGTTTATTAATTGTTACTAAATTACTTTTAAATTTTACTTATAATCTGTAAAAATTCGTGGCAAGCCAACTCTAGTTAGTATTATATCATCGGCTGAGACACGATTGAGCTTAAAACACCTTTTTTGTGACACGATTGACCATAAATTGTCGGCGTATCAAAGTAAATTGAAATACAAAAGAAAACCAACACGATTTAGCATACAAAACTCTGCAACGTTGTTATTTTCAGTTTTGAACTTATTATAGGTACAAAAATATTTGTTTAAATAATTATAATAATTCAAAATATAACAAAAAAGCAAAAAAAATTTCATTTAATTGATTCTTCAGCTTTTCTCTTGCAATTTTCTCTCAAAATTCGTGTTTCTATTTTTTTAATAGAATTTTGATCGTGTTTATGTTGTCCTGCAGTTTCAATCACTTTACGTTTATCTAAACCTGATAACTTTATTGCTGAACATTTATTATTCGTACACCTTCATCTTAAAAGATTATCTTTTTTCTACTCTCCAATTCATTTATATTTGTATAAATTCACTAAGGCTCATCCTTTGTCTCTTTCTGATAAAATAATTGTTATATCACTTAACCCATATTAAAAAAATAGAAACTTAAACGAAACGCACTATACACGGCTATAAGTGATCGAACATTGATATTATTTCTAAAATAATTTTGGAATTGTATCTTAATTATATTTTCTTCCGATGCTTAATGTTTAAAAAGTCGTTTTGCTCCGAAACTAATTTATTTATCGATAACATTGTCGATAAATTTGAGGGGCTCGGCTCACGGCTCACGTCAGATATCATAATAATTGGTGAAATATTAAGTGAAAATAATAAATTACAAAATATTGACAACGGGAATGTGGCAACATCGCATAAAATATTCTATGCTCAATCGTGTTGCTAAAAAGGTCTTTGCTCAATCGTACATTACCGATATCATCTTGTTAGTTTTTACATTAGTAGTACTCAATACGTATAGACATTGGCTTATTTTAAAAAGGAGGGGGTTCCGGGACTCGACCCCCCCCCAGAAAAAAAAAAGGTTCAAAAGTCATAAATTATTTGCTATAAAGAGAACATTAATTCATAACATATGGTTGTATACATCTCTTCTCTTGTATTTATAATAACAATAGAATAATAGAATCATTAATAGGTATCTTAAATTTATATTTTTTTAATATTATAAAATCACTTATTTTTTAGAAAATTTAAAACCCTTCCCATAAAAATATGAAAATACGCCATTGTATATAGACATCTGCATAAATAATACATTTATTCAATTTAAAATTTGGCTTAAAAATTAAATTTATGAATTCTACACCATAATTATTTCATAACATTTTATGGACATACGTCACAAAGGTATTTAATTAATTATTTGATTTATTTTCAGTGTATTCGGTCACTTAGTGTTATAGACTGTTTTTCGTTCCAATCGTACTCTGAATTTTCTTCGGTGAACACTATTTGTTATAAATAATTTATAATTTATGACTTTTGACTTTTATTTTATAATTATTATAAAATACTTTTTATATCTTACGTGTAAACGGTATTAAGTGATTTTTATACGTTGAAATCCCAGTTAAAAAGCAATCCTCTGTATTCTGTATCCTGTGAAGTCAATACATCATAAAATGTTTGAAAATAAACTTTATTTATTACTGATAAAATAAACTAATAAAAAACATCGATTTTAAATTTGTAGTTATCAACATTTTCTTCTTATTATAAAAATTAAAATATTTGATGCTATTTAAAAAAAAAAATTATGTTGACAAAATAAAGTAGAAATTTAATTAGATTACAAAAATGTTGCGTAATATTGACCTCTAATTCTATAAATAAAAGATAAAATGTTTTTAAATCATATGAAGCCAAAAAAATATATGTTAGACGATAAATATTTCTTATATTTGTTGACCAATTATTCTCAACTACTGTAGTTTGTAATAAAACGGAACCATTTAACTGAATTATTGATAATAAATTAAAATAGTGAAATTATAGTTTGAGAGTTGTCAACTATTTATTATACCGTAAAAGTACTATCGTACATTATTATTTTAAACGAAAATGCATTGTGAATTAAAATTTGATCCAGTCGTTAAATCAATAATTTAATTTTACTTGGTGTCAGTAAAGATTTACTTATTAATTTTACATATTTACTATATATTATTTATCTAATAAACTATAATAATTATATAATATATATTCTTACATATTGTATGTACGAGTATGATTGAATATTTTAATGAATATGTGAGTCATACTATAAATGTTTGTATGTAAAACTCGAGTTATGCGTGTCTAACAATAACCCAATTGCGTTCAGCAAATAAAATATTTTAATTTTATCGATTTCTTTGTCCGAGAAATTGATTTACTTCTCCGTGTCATACATTAATATAAATTAATATTTTAATATTGCATTATATAATACCGATTTACAATTCTAATAGATTTGTGGTTTAAATCAATAGTACGTATACACACATGTATTATACATGTGTTTGTATATTTTAAAATACTCAACAAAAATAAAGATGTGTTTATAACTTATGTATCATAAGACGATTTTTTTACCGTCTACTTTCGATAATGGTAGTATTACGCTTATGTTTATGTAGAACGCTTTGATGCCGACTAAAGTAAAACGCAATAACCTAATATAATGTTGACATAATACATAGATAGGTTAGATATGGATAGATACAGGGGCGGATTTAACAATTTTCCGCCCCTATGCCAAATTAAATTTGCCGCCCCTATCTTAAAAAAACTTACTACCTCTTCAATAAAATATCCTCAAGTAAGTTAATTTTTTCAATACCTACCTAATATGCAATTTTTTCTTATTATAGTATTACGAGACATTTCTTAAACAATAAGATAAGCTATAATACAATACTATCGTCGTTGTTGTAGACGAGTTCCTGGGAAAATATAAATATTATTTTGTTAAAAATAAACAAATACAAAATCCACAATTTCAAGATTTTGAAGTGATAAATACAATTTTAAAAATTATGTACCTAATTTTACAAAATCAAAATAAATTTTCAACATAAATTTGCCGCCCTCCAAAATTTGCCACCCTATGCGGCCTCATAGTTCGCAGTGCCTTAAATCCGCCCCTGGATAGATAGGGACATGCTTACGATTTCATCCAACATATGTTCTATCTGTTACTATATTATCGTTATTAGATTTTTGTCTACCCCTTTCCATATTTCTATACACCTACTTGTTAAATATTTCGTGATTATTACACAGGATAGTATATTATACTTAGAGTATTAATAGTATATTATACCATTGATTAAAAATAATGTACACGTGCGAACAAAAGCATCCTCCACCCAATAATTTCCGACCTACCGACTAATGAAATTAAATCATCCATCAAACGTAAAATATATGCTAGATGGCAAAATCATTGGGATACTATTCCTCCTACCAACAAGCTTAAATCAGTCAAGAAAGACACAAAAAAGTGGAACTCACCGTACTACCTCAACAGACGCCAGGAAGTTGCCATCACAAGATGCAGAATCGGACATTCCTTCACAACCCACTCTTTTCTCATCAACAAAAACCCACCTCCTACCTGCGATGAATGCCACGCCGACCTCTCAATCCAACATATCATCCAAGATTGCTCAAAGTACAGGGACGCAAGAAACAATCTAGCTATACCACCTAGTATGGATGAAGCACTAAACGAAAATAATATTATTAAAATTATCTCTTTCTTAACCCAAATCCACCTCATAAACAAACTTTAACAATGTAAAAATCCTTTCCGTAGTCATTAAGTCATAATATATTTTATCTTGTACTCTTAATCTAAGCTAGGCTAATGACCTGTGTTGTCGAAGCCTTATTTTCTAAAAAAAAAAAAAAAAGCAAATAAAATAATGTAATATTATTTATAACCAATAATTATACTTATGGGAATAAGCTAACAAAATAATTATTATTCCATTAGATTTGGCAGCGTATATCAAGAATCATGAAGTATATATATATTGATACTGTATAGTGCAGAGCCATCCTATGGATTTTTAGGGCCTAGGGAAAATTAATTCGTAGACCCCCTCGTAACAATAGTATACGAGTATGATAAAAAAATACACACCAAGTTTGTAGAATGTTGGTAAATATAGTTTTCCAAACTTCAACTCATTAAGGTCATTTAAATCCATGTAGTTAAAAGGATAGTCGTTGTGAGATAATGTGAGGGACGTAAAGCGTAACCGAGAATTAATTATTTTCACTGTAAATCGAGTCATGTATTATATTAGTTGAATTTATATATAATTATTTAAATATGTAGTAAAAATCATATTATTGTTATTTATATATACATAGAATAGTTGCAGGTAACTGTATAAAGTATTGGTAAAATATGACGTTTGCAGTGGACACTTTGACTTATACACAACACGAGGACATTAAGTATTAACAGTTTCCAGTAGGTATACCGATTTGAAATCAGCTGTAACATTGTGCTTACATCGTCATCACTGAAAGGTAAAGAATGACTAATGAACGATAATTTATGAGTATTGTTTATTTTTTTAAGTTATTCATGCCGTATTAGTGTGTGGATATTTGATATTCGTATAATATCTAATTGATTTTGCTTATTTTTTAACTTAAAATTTACATATTTACGAAATAATTAATATTATTAACATTATATTAAATAATTATTATCGAATTTATTATATACTGCAGCTGTTAGATTTCACAAATAATATCCACAATATCTAAAAATGGCGATAATTAAGTAGACGTTATATAGTTAAATCAAAGTTACATGAATAGTTACATTAAATATTTTTATTTTATTTTATAATAATAAACGGATTTGAAAATGTATACAAATAACATAATTACAATAACATTCTTACAGAGCGTAAAATTTAATTTACAAATAATGATAAGTAAGGTTAATTGAATTTAAGTTATTAAAGTAGATTAATATTAATAAAAAAAAAAAGATTAACAGATAGTAAAATTAAAAATCTATATAGGTATCCTCATTGGCCATTTACATTAAACGCCTAATGGGCTCATTTTTCAATATTTTTCAATATTAATGAAATAATACGATTTTAAATACAAGTAACATGTGATACATGAAAAATAGTTATTTTTTAAGGAATTGTTTAATTTGTTGTCTTAATCTTTTAAGCCTTTCAATAAAATTTAGAAATATAATGACCGGAATAAATAAATCGCTAGTAAGTGGAATGTCCTTTTTTTCTAACCCGATGATTAAACGTTAATTTTTAACTTTTTGCTATTGTAATCATAACTCATAATGTTATGTGGATTATTTCTTATATAGAAACTGCCAATCGGCGGAATACAATTATTTTCCTGCATTTTTAGCATTAATTGTGGTCTTGAGCTATCTGATTTCTGTTTTTGTATACGTAGTGAACAATTTATGATCACATTGACGACTCATGTTTATAATGTGTAATATTATAAGTCAACACTCTTTACATGAGTCGTCCTCCTCTAGGTAACTTGATTTCCAAGCAAAACTTGTTAAATGTTCTCGATTCGAGGAACGAATTCAATATTATAGCATTGATTATAAATAGTATTTATAATCAATGAGTATACCAATTCTCCAATAAAACACCCTATTCCTTCGTCCAATCGCTATACCGTCATCCATATGTAAAACCTTCGAACTCATGCTTAAAAATAGACTCGAATGGTAGGTCGAATATAACTCTGACATCCCTGCACATGGCTTCTTCGGGTTTCGTTGTGATCTTTTTTCATTAATTGGAAATATTTAAAACATTTTCGACAATCTTCAATACAACCAACTCTACTTCGATATTCATTGCGCCTTATTTTGATCATATTATGATACCTACTTTGTTTTCAAATATTCATTATTAATATTATTTAGATCATTATTACTAACTTTTTTTAAATATTATTAACAAGTCAAACAGAAGGAATTGTGTTACTATATTGAACGATCAATTTTTTTCTAATGAAGTTCAAAAAAATTGTATGAAAAGTTTATAATGTAATTTATAATTAAATGTGTTTCTATATAAATCAAAATAATTATTACAGGGCCTGTCCTACATTTCGATCCTGGGCACATCTCTGCTTGGAATTAGATATATGTGACATTTGAAAACGATAAAAACGTTGTAATGTTACGTTTTAATAAATATAATTATAATTTTTTTCTTACGAACCATTAATTTTTAGATATATAAAAAAAAAAAAAACTGCAAAACGTATACGATCAATAAATCGCGATCATTGTATGTCGATAAACATCATAGATTGTCCGTGTGACATTTAACGGTGTACGCGGTTTGATTACATTTATTTTTAAACCGTAATGTTACGTGACGGCGTAGATTACATCAAATTTAACGTGATGCGTACACGTGTTATCAGTAAACGATTATACAGATTCTGTGATAAGCTGCGACGTTGGTAATACTTCTGATAAGCATTGTTTTTTTTTTTTCTCGTAATTTTATTACCACTAGTAATTTTTTTTAATAGATGTTTCAAATGCATTAGTGTAGGTTCACGTATAGTAGTAGCTAGTAGTTCCTAGTCGTCTAGTAGTTTGTAGTGGTATTGTGTGAGCGCGCGCGCTCGTGGCCCGTCGTTCACTGTTCAGTCGTAAAACGGACCCGGAGCAGGAAGGGAACGTCGTCCGCGTACCGAAATAAAACAATAAAAAAAAAAAAAAAATTAATAACTAATCGAATAGACCAGCGGCAAGTACTCGCGTACGATGCGTCGGCGTGCTCTCTACACATAAATCGAAACTGTTCGCGACGGAATAAGATCTGGAATAGGGTTCGCGACCGATGTACGTTTCACGTCTCGCGTGAGCCGGCGGCCACCAGCTGTCTGTCGCGAACGAGCGACTTACCGTAGCCGTCGTCCGTCGTAGCTATCATCGTCAACAGCAGTAAGTGTTGCCCTGAAAACCGTAATTCTAGACGCGCGCCTGTGTTCACCATGCCCATCCGGCCTGTAGCTAAAACGTCGCTCACCCTACTCCCCATTATTAGAATATGTAGCCGCACTCCGCACCAGGCACGGTTGGGGTAGAACTGCGGTCAGTACTTGGCTTGGGAAAAAATTAAAGAAAGAATGGAAGTGTATAATAATAATTAGTGATCATTGAATTTGCCGTTATTCGAGTCTCATTTACAAAAATTAACTTGAGGTGTTCTGAAACGTTATAAAAACTGAAAGGGACGCTCTCCCTACCTTCCCTAGACAAACACTGAGTAAGGTCCCTATGAATTATTTAAGATTTCATGTTGTACTTTATCCTTCAATTCAACCTAGTCACCAAAGTGTATAAAGGATTATTTTTTAATTTCATACTCACCAATTGTTTATTCTGTGTTTCGATTCACATTGCAGGTGTTGCGGTGAATGTTGTACCGGTAAACAATATAATGTCCAAAGTTATAGATCTGTATGAGTTTTTGCTTGAAGCAGAGCTCCAACAGTACTATTCTGAGCTCAAGAATGATTTGAAGGTTAGTCTAGTCATATTATTTAATAGTAGTGCTGTAGACTTCTTCACATCCTAAAGGCAATAATTGTTTTTAATATAATTTACATTGCATTGTTTAGGTTATGACTGTGCCCCACGTAAAATTTGTCACTGAAGATGACTTGTACCAAATAGGTATGACTAAGCCAGAGATTAGACGATTAAAAAAATATTTCCAAAAGTATTACCCTCAAAATTACTTCTCCAAGTTCAAAAAAGTAAGTTTAATGATTTCTTGTATATACCACAATATTTTATGTAAATGGTTTATTCCTTAGTTAATTTCATCAAAAGATAATAAAGACCAATGGAGTGAGAGCTGTGGTTCTCTAGATACATTGAAACCAATTTATGAAAAAAGACCACCCGCTCGTGTTCCTAACAAACATATCATTCCAGCTGATTCTATAACTATTAATAAAGAGCTAGGTGTAGGAGAATTTGGTGTAGTTCAACAAGGTGTTTGGACCAACGAAGGAGACAGAGTAAGTTAAAAACAAGTGTAATTAAGTTTGATCTATAAACACTAATTTGATGACTTTATTTTAGATTCAAGTAGCCATAAAATGTTTAAGTCAAGAACGCATGCAAAATAATCCTGTTGAGTTTCTGAAGGAAGCTGCCATTATGCACAGTATTGATAATGAACATATTGTGCGATTGTACGGAGTAGTGTTGGACACTGTTGCATTAATGCTTGTAAGGAAAAATTATTTTTGATTTTAATAAATATTAAAATTGTGTTATCTACATTAAAGGTTACTGAGTTAGCTCCATTGAGATCTCTTTTAGAGTGTTTAAAAGAACCTTCCCTTCGTGCAAGTTTTCCAGTGATGTCATTATGTGATTTTGCTATACAAATATGCAGTGGAATGCATTATTTAGAAACTCAAAGATTTATACATAGGTATTTTTGGTTAACAATTTAATAATAAAATTAATT
Source organism: Sipha maydis (assembly GCA_034509805.1). Classification (NCBI taxonomy): domain Eukaryota; kingdom Metazoa; phylum Arthropoda; class Insecta; order Hemiptera; family Aphididae; genus Sipha; species Sipha maydis. The sequence goes on from JASXSY010002955.1 coordinate 11,216, forward strand.
TACTTAAATGCCTGTTGTTTACATTTTTAGAGACTTAGCTGCTAGAAATATATTAGTATTTACAAAAAACAAGGTAAAAATTTCAGATTTTGGATTATCACGAGCACTTGGTGTTGGCAAAGATTATTATCAAACCAATTTCAATGTGAACCTTAAATTACCCATTGCTTGGTAATGTAGTTCTTACAGTTTTCCTATTTGTATTAACTTATTTATATGATATTTGTTGTAGGTGTGCTCCTGAGTGTATAAGTTATCTACGTTTTACTTCAGCTTCTGATGTATGGGCATATGGTGTTACTTTGTGGGAAATGTTCAGTTATGGGTTTCAGCCATGGGCTGCACTCACAGGACAACAAATACTTGAAGCTATAGATGAACCTAATTTTCAAGTAAATCAATTTATTAATTATAAATTACTAATTTTATTACTTTAAGTATCTGTTATATAGAGATTAGAACAGCCTGATTGCTGTCCAATAGAATATTTTGATGTTATGACTAAATGTTGGCAACATGATCCTTCTAAGCGTCCTCGGTTTGCTGATTTAGTGTTAATGTTATTAGATGTATGTATATTTTAATAGTTAATGTCATTCAAATTCAACATTAATTAAATAAAATTCATATATTTATTTAGTGTAAACCTGAACAAGTGCTAGCTGTGGTAAATTTTGAGGAAAAAAAAAGAGACATGCTTCAGTACACGATTGGAGATGTTATAACAGTACTCGATAAAACGTAAATATACTATTTTAAATTTTAAATTTAAATGAATAATAAGTTGGAGTTTTTTTATTTGGTCTTATTTAGTCCTGGTATTCCCACCTTATGGAAAGGTGTATTGTCCAATGGAAAAACTGGCTTGTTTAATCCTTCTAACACTGTTGCTTATTTGGGTCTAAATTTACCATCCAACAAAAATTCCGAATTCAGCAGAAATGGTTATTATCAAGTGCTAAGTGAATGTAGTTGGTCATAAATATTCACATTTTTTGTTGCATTATAGATTCAAAGTATTCTTCCCGACGCAGTCGTCTAAAGATAGACATGATATCTTGTCCTCAAGGTGATGTTAAACATATGGGACATGTAGGTATAGACGGTGCATACTTTGGTGATATTGAATTCATGAGTTCAAATGCACCTAAGGTAATAAATCTTAAAGGCATATAATAGTTAATACTGATCAATGCTACATTTTATTGTAGTTAATTTGCTATTTTTCTTTTAAAATTATAAATTTTAATTTTATAATATATTATTTAATATCTAGTATAATCATTTACCACATCAAGTGGTAGCTCCATATAAACCACAAGAAGACTGTGCTAGTGTAAGTGATTCACCAACTTCAATTAAAGCTTGTTCAGATCGTGCTCCGTTACTTAATGGTGATAAATCTGAAAGCAAAAAAAATGGTATTACCTTAACTTATTATTGTTAATTTTTTTGTTATTATTTAGTATATTTATTGTTATCTTTTAGTAGATTTAACGACTTGGTTGGATAAAAATAAATTGTCAAAAATTTTAAATGACCATGAGTACCATGAAATAAGTGACGAAGACACAGTTGCAGAAAGTCCTAGGTTTGAAGTTAGTTTTGAATTTATTAAATATTTTAAATTTAATTTCTAATAATTAATTATGTAATCTTTTTTTTTTTATTTATAAATTAAATTTTAGTTTTAATGTAATCAGTAATATAAATTCTCAAATACTTAAAATTATTTGAGTGACTCAGTTTATAAGTTTAAAATTATCAGCTGATGAAATTAATGAACTATTGATTAACATATTTTATATTTTAGAAAACGTTCGATTTTGGACCAAGTCTTGTTGAAGAAATGGAAACTATGTTTCGAACTATTAGTACAAATGGAGTCAGTAACTATGCTGTATCTCCACCTAGGTCACCACTTGATCCTTTGGACACAAATCACAGAAATGAACTACGAGAAATCGCAGCTAATATTGCTGCAGCTGCAGCTGTGAATTCAAAAACAAAAAAGAAACAAGCTACGGTAAATCAAAATATATTCTTTTTTAATTATTGATAATTCTGCCTTTTAATGATGTAGAAATATTGAACAATACCTTTATTTAAATATAGTATTCAGAAAAATACTTCATAGCATATTTATTATATACATTTTATTTCATTTTCCTGATTGTATTTATTGATTAACGATTAATAATTATATATTATCATCTTATATTAAGTTTTGAGTTGATAAATTGTGTTAATAATAATAGGTTAAACCAATATCTGCATCTGATGAAAAAAGTCTAGATTCTGCTATTGCAATGGCCAATGAGTTAGCCAATCGCTCTATGGGATCTGATATAGAGCAACCACCTCATCATCAAGTACCTGAATCTCCATCATCGCCAAATAAACGCAAGTTTACATTTAAGTTTCCTCCGCCCATCGGTTCTCTTTCAAAAACACAAAAACATGATGTGAAGACATTCACCGATGAAGCAGCTTCTATTCCAGATATACAAGTAAACAATTAAATTATTACATTCCTAACTGTGGTTACAATACTAATTAAAAATCTATACACTCTTTCTATTCCTTTGATGCATTTATTTAATACTTGCTTGTAGTCTTGTAGTAGCTTGCATTCATTTTCATCATTTATCAGTGCAGAATCCTTATTAGACAATGCACCATTCCGTCTGCCCTTATGGGATAAGGCATCTACAGAATTCTATTTTGCTCGCTCCAGAGAATTACTGACCAAAGCTTCACCTAGTATAGGTTCACTTGATTACATATCTTGTAATTCTTTGAGGACTATTGAACATTCCAATGTAGATTCAACAGAAACTTTAGTAGGTGAACAGTACTCATGTCCTAGTTCACCTAAAATTGGATCCAAACTGTCTGAAGTATTCCGAGCAAACACACTTCCCAACAGTAAAAAATGTGACAAATTAAGACGAAGTTGGTCTGATTCTGAGAGTAGTGTGTTTCATGTTTCCAGTGATGTCCTAAACAAAGTTCCTACTAATGTCCGTTTGATTGATGATGAGCCTGCTGAATTGTAATTAGTAGTAGTTATAGTTTTAGCATTAATTATTTAATATTAGTATACAGATGTAGTGGTATTGTTGTAGTTTAGTTATATGTCTATACACAATGCTGGACCTATGAGTGGGAAAGTAGGTGTCACATAAAAAATAACTTGAAATTATAAGCTTCCGCTTTTTGGTCAGAGCTTAAAAAATTATTTTTTAATTTAATTTATTTTATGAAGATGAAGACTTGTATAAAGACTGATATTAGTATCTAGACTTAAATACTTATTATTAGTATCATTGATTATACATATTATGTATAATCAATGTTAGTATCTAGACTTAATAGATTATTAATTTTATTCAGTGGCGGCTCCTGAGGTTCACATAAGATGATGCACAATTAATTTGTAAAATACCTATGTAGGCGAGTAAAAAATTATTTGTTTTTTTAATGGTACATTTAATTTTTTATGCTCTATAAGCTCTTGGTTATGGTAAAATATAAATAAATTAGAAAAATATAACTTATTATTAATAAAAAATAAACACATTTTTATTTTTACGATCGAGGTGATATGTGTAGCTATTAAATTAAGTCAAGTGACATGATTGTGCTCCAAATTACTAACCGACGTGTCTACGCATGTAGATAATTTTTGTATGGCCGCTCGGAGCACAATGAATGTAAGCTTCCTTAATTAATTCTCAAAACGAAAAGCTGCAAAATTTTTTTTTTTTTTTCATAAACATTTTTGTTAATTACAGAATATGTGCATCATAATCAATTATAATTTATTACAGAAATCTAATAATTTTGTATATAATTTTTTTTGGGTGGTTCACATGCCTCCTGTGCACCATGCGCAAGCCGTCACTGATTTTATTTATAATTTACACATTACGATGTGCTCGCTCGACAAATTCATAGAAAATCGTATTATTATTGATGTTGTTTAGTATTTTTAATTTATTAAAATACTTTAAAAACATTATTTGATTCAAATTAGTTTTTGAAACCAAATGTTACTATAATTCGTATTTATGTGTTAATCAAAATATTAATATAAAATATTAGTTATAATATTCATATAAATATTTTTTAAAGTTAAGACTATATTTTTAGTTAGTATTGTTCAAGTTTGGAACTCTATATAATTGTATATGCTTTGTGTACATAATATGTTCTATACAGTCCACTGTATTCTGATTCATTAGAATCCTGACATCGGTTGTAAATAATTATACTATTTAGGTTATAGTTATTTCTTTGCCTTAGCATTCACTGCTGCGCCTTTATTCTGTGAAATAATTTAGAACGAAAGCACGTGGACTCGTAATTTGAACAGACTTTTTTTTTTATAATATTTATTTTCAAATTCTTGGATGCATCTATATATTGTACAGATGTCGGATGGCGTAATCTTTTTGTATTTAACGGGTGTATTTATAGTTCTAAATACTTCCCATTAAAATGTTTTTAAGGATTCTAACATATTAATATTTTACCCTTGTGTATTAGTGTAAAAAAGTTTTTATTTTTTATAGGACTTAAATTGTGGACTAAAATATTTGCATATTTAATAGTTTATTAATAAATTCGAAGAATCAGAACACTGCGGCTTAGCAAAATATTTTTATCTATACTTTTATTTAATAATAACATATTTTGAATTGTGTCTGTTTCTCTCTGAAATTGCAATTAGTATAGAAAAAATATAATGCAATACATCAATTTGTTAATTAGTCAATTGATTTTAATACCGATTACCAAGTTGAACTTTTTGTGTGCGATGTTTTCTGAATATGCTTTTTTTTACTTTGAAGTACTATTTTATAAAATAATGTTCTGTTTTACTGTTACGTAATGTTTTTTTTACTGAAATATTACTTTTTTTTTACTCAAAGATTCTAGTCAGATTATAGCTCAGAACGAGCGAAAATTAAGAATTTTAGAATTGATACTACTAGTCAGTAGCGTCGAATACGTATGACAAGCGGGGTATATACCCTAGAACTTTTTTAGGTTGTGGATGGGTAGGTGAGTGACTTAATGAGTGCTAGCTATATTGTTATTATTGTATGATAAAATATTTTATAATATTATATAATTACTAAATAGTAAGTACTCACAGTTTACATGTATATAATACTTACTGTTTAATCATGATTATTTGGTGAGTGGGTGGATACTCACAATAGGGTTTACCCCAGTGACATAAAAAAAGATTCGGCGCCGCTGTAGACAGTTAGCTTATGTATTTATAAGCTATTTTTAAGTTATCAAATTAGAAAATACATGTCAAATGTGTCTTTGATTCTTCAATATCCCTTTATAGGAGTTGTCAAAATTATTATTTTATAATAGGTTTTAAAATGATAAAGGTCCATTGTTAAATTTGATTAAAATGAATAAATATAGTCACATCGTATACTTATGTACAATTTTGTTATGAATATTGAAAAAAATGTGAAATAATCTACGTACAATTTTTTTTTGATTTTTGAAAGTTACAAAGTGTAAAACTAAAATTCATTAGTTTTTATCGCCCAATTAGATAAAACCACAATCAAATCTTATTATTCTTATAATTTAGACAATATTGTTTTTAGTATATTATAATTATAATTATATAATCTGGTAGTTTTAAAGTTAAAATAAATTATTATTCATAATTTTATATCTATATTTATGTGCGTAAGTATAAAATCGAACAATCTCATTTGAGTTGAAATGTATTTTTAACGCTTAAAAGTAAATGAAGTAACTGTGTTTTAAAAGCTTGCATGTAAACGTATACAGAGCTTTTATGGTTTACACAAATTCTAAATTAGCTATATACTTGAAATACATTGTTTTGAAATTTCTATTATAATTTTCAAAATGATTACTTTTTATGTACTTGTATTTGAATAATCAACCTTAGTCAGTGACGTGAGAATGTTAATGCAATTTTTTAGATTTTTTTTATTAAGTAGATTATATTATTTTAACACCGTTTTAGTTATTTAGTTTTATTTTGTGTTTTATTTTTTTGTTTTGTTTTTTTGTTGCTTTCCTTTGTTTTCCCGTTCTTTTCCTATCGTTATCCTTGTCTCGCGCTTACACAGGGATGTCTAACCGAGGAAGCCAAACAAGCATACAACGGTCTTATCGAAAAACCCTTAACTTCCATGGTGGACGGTGGCGTTTCCAACTCGTTGAGATTGATGAAAAAGACCACAACCCCATTGGCAAAACCAAAATTCAGACTAAACAAAATTGACAATGGGTAAATATAATCATATATATAATCCTAATTAACCCTATTATAAACCTATAAACCTATAACCTATAAACCTTTTACTGTATCCTTATCGCTTCTATAATAGTATCGAGGTTTTATTAATTTCAATGAATATAGTATACAAACATAGGCGCAAATAGTGTTTGAAATTTGAGGGGCTGAAGCCGTAGCTCAGTTCAGGATACTAAATACTCTTATGATGCTTTTAAATTATTACAAAACCACTAAAAAAATTTACCTTGCTGCAGCAACATGAATTACAAATAAACATAAACATATATAGGTACATAAATATATATATATATATATATATATATATATATATATATATATATATATTATATACCTACCATCTAAATTAAAATTCACATAATCATTTAATATTATATTAACACATTGGTATTTTTTTGACATCAATTTTTTTATTATTCTTATACTAAGCCTCATTACAATAATTTAATTCTCCTTCCGGTTTTACCTAAAGTATTTAGTTTTTTATCAGACATCAGTGCTGCACATTTCCCACCAACTATTCTTCAGATTAGCGTGATCACGTGGTTCTCGACGCATCAATCGAAATTCGATTATCATTTTTCAAATCATTCGTTACGCGCGAAAAGTGATATTTCTTTCGAAATTACATTGTAATTTATAATGTGTATCATATAGTAAAATCATTTGTTTTTGGGGGGGCTATAGCAATTCTTAGGGGGACTAAGCCCCCCTAGCCCCCCCTTATTTGCGCCTATGTATACAAATATTAATTAGATCGAGTTTATTAATCGGTTAATGCCAAGTATTGTTTCTGCCAATATCTGCATGATATCAGAAAAATTACGTTTTGACCAGTTTACATAATACGTAAGTTTAGCAACGATGATAGATTACAGTTCGGGTGCGATTAGTTCATTTTTTTATGATATTATTTGGGGTATTTAGTTTAAATATTATAAAGTATACTCAATGATAATTTTAAATATATTTATGCATTCAATTTTAATTTTAATTGTTAATTAATCTATAATAATTATGGCCTTTTTTTCTTATAAACATTTCGTTAAAGTATATCTCCATTTGATAAGGGCGGATTTAATAATCTTTTAATCAAAAAATGTTGACGAGGAAGCTCCCTATTTTGTGTATTGGGTCCAACTAAAAATCAGGAAAAATGAATGCCGACCAAATATCCAAGGGTATTTTTGGGTATGGTTTATAAAAGTTAGGTATTTCAATTTAAACATTTGAACCTAACCACGTTCTTTCTAGTCATACATTAATAAACGAGTGAATTGATACGACGATTCTGATGAACAGAATCCTTCAACAAGAACCCTCATTAATAACATTTTTTCTTATTAATTTATTGGACATTTTGTGATTTATAGATCTGTTGGCGGCATTGGCAATGGTGTGTCAACGGAAGATGGCGAAAACGATTCAAGTAAGTTTTGTAATTGAGACATATCGCGTTTCTTTCTTAATTATGAACTTTTAATTAAAAATCTATATCCCGTACAGGCTGCAATGTCATACCTTTGCCGCCAAAAGATCCAAGGGCTGTACAACAATTGACAGCATCTAAACCAAGACACCAGAGAAAATACCCATTGGTAATGCCAAACACTGGGGGTACATCGTGTCAACAAGTGACAACGTCGGTTGGCGACAACGAACAGCAGTTGTTTGTCGATCAAATGATTGACTGCTGCAGTAAGTTTTTACTCAGATAATGTTGAGTCGTGTGTTTTGATGTCATCAATTTTTGTTTTAGTCTCTGATTCAGAACCCAAAGACAATGCAACGGAAAAGAATAATTTCCAGCATCAGGTGTGAGTGTTTAACAAAAATTTTTTAGTTTTAGTTTAACATCTGAGCATAGTATTTTAAAAAAAATTTTCTTCATATTCATTTTTAATACTTATGCGTACAACATTTTTTTTCCTTGAAAATTTTTTCACACATACTTTTCGGTTAAAATCTATGTGAAAATAATCATTAATGAACTTAATAGAATAAATAGAATCTGATTAGGTAGCTGATAATAAAAATAAGAAATTACATTAAAATTACCTTAAAAGTACAGAGTCCGTATTTTTGTTATTTTATTCAGAAGTCTTTTGACTGGATAGGTATATTTTATTTTTATTAAGACCTTCCCATATGACGTTTAACGAGTTATTAATAATAATTTGCTGAGTTTTAAAATCAAATTATAAAATTGGTTTTTAGCTCCAACGAGGTGAGTTTTGACGAGCGCATTGCTTTGGAACTGGATGCACTGGACCAACTGGGCACGGTCGAGTCTCCTGTTGCCGAATGCCAAATCATTACCTTTCAGCGACCTCAACCAAAAGTCAGTGAGGATGGAGATGAAAAAAACCATGAACATCAAAAAGTGTTTGAAAAAAACAATGAGGTACAAATAGTAGACAATGTTCTTAACCAAAATCATAAGGATCTTGATTGTGATGAAGTTCGGATAATGATCAAAGTTCTCGGGTCCAAAGTAAGTGTTTGAACTTAGATTGTTATTAATAGTAAAATAAAATAAAATAATAATAACTCTATTTTATTATAATAATTATTATTTTTCTTACAACAGGTATCTGGTGAACAATGTTTGGAAAAGTTAAGAGTTACCGGTTGGGATGTACATCATGCAATCAAATTGGCCAAACTAGAATCGGCTTTAGAAACTGAGGGCTACCCTAATATTGAGTACAGCATATGCCTTAATGCTTTAGAAAACAATAACTGGGACATAGTTAAGGCAGCTAGTGGCATTATTAACAACATGATGGCCACAATAAATAAAAAAGGTATTCTAGTTTAAGTTTATCAGTATAGATATAACATGTGCCAAACTACTTATTCTCATGCAATACTAAACTTTGAGGTAAACTTTTAATTTCAGAAATTATATTATTGTTAATATTATTAATGGGGGATAAAAAAAACTTGCCAACTTTGTATATTATAAGACTTTTTTTCTTTTGGACCAACTTTTTTATTGTATTTTCTATTATTACTTTGTATAAGTTCCTGTTCCTACTTTACACTTATTTTATAAATGTGTATGAAAATCAGATAAAAAAAAATAGTATAAAATATATATTATCATATAATAAGTACACATTAAAAAAAATAAATATTATTTACATAAGTTATGTGTAAAAATGCTATTTTATAATACACCAATCTTGCTTGTTTTACACAGAGTAATTTATACTAATAATAGACTTTTGTATAATTTTATATTTTTATAATTTTTACATAAATATATATTATATACATTTGTATGCACTTGATTAATTTATGTATAAAATAACTCCATGTAACTATAATGTTTATCATTAACTATCACGTGTTACAATAAATCCTTTGATAAATGGTAATCCGATACCGACTTTTTCCTGATATGATATGTAATCTTCTCCAAAGAAATTCAACAGAGTCATTTCTTCGTAGTATATCCTATCCTGGAAAAATTTCCAGCTGGCTATTGCGTATGCTAACACACACACTGGATTAATCATAATAACCTAAATATATATAACGAAACTGAGTAAATGTACATTCTGCTGCACCACTTATTACACCAAGACATTGATAATTATTTACTTGTGTGCCTATGCTCCAGTAAAACCAGCCTACATAACTTGGATGTCTGAACCATGAGTACACACCATGTGTGACCAGTGTATGGGTCTGCGTTTTTTCTTGCTGAACCAAGTGAGTGAAATTATCCCTTGCTGTCCATATAGCATTTTTTCTCAACAACTCTCCAAAAACACACAATGCAAGGCCAATGTAGCTGATCCTATGAATGGTTTTCAACTCTGAAAAAAGTTCAGACTATAATTCTATAATTTTTTCTTTCTAGGAATATTATTTATTTTATGATTTTGAATTTATTAATGGTTGGATAAAAAACTAAGATTTTACTTTACCAAAATATACGTTTATAAAGAATTTTTTTTTTTTAATTTAAAATCGAGTCAAATATTTTTTTAACTTGACTAATTTAGATTAAAAATACTCACAGAATTAATAAATAACCACAATTTTCACAAATATATAATTTTATTATATGGAATATGAACTCTTAAATAATAGTTTCTAGTTTCTATATACCAAAAATTTGAAGAATATTCATCAATATATTCTAACATAATTTCTTTTTATGAATTATCAAAATAATGTTAACTAATACACAGGTATATCAAAAAGCATCTTTTACACATAGTAGTTTACTAAATATGATGAATGTCAATTTCCTATAATTTCTAATTTTTTTCTATTATTCTTAGAAAATTTTTTTACCAGGTAAGAAATAATGCCACAATAGATACTCTAGCCAGCTGGCTGATGCTGCTACACCATATGCAACACTATGATTTAACATGAACGATGAAGGTGTCAGTGTTTTTGGATTACAAACTGCAATGCTAAGGAACTCAGAGTAATGAAATACAGCCATTACACAGATGTACCTGTGAATAAAATAATAACAATATCAATAATAATAAGTACAATTCCAAAAATTAAAAATTTAGACTTAATATTTCAATACATTTTCAAAATGTATGCATGCGTTTAGACTTAATTTAAATTTTATCTTAAACTTTTACTTAAAACTGTAAGACAGAAATTTTATTCTCAATAAATTGATATATTATTTTTTACCTACTATAAACAGCAATCAAATGATAATATCTAAAAAAATTAGGCTAATGGAGAATAATATGTGTTTGTAGATCAAACTTTTCATCATTATTTCCATGTCTAAGACTTAAAATAGTATTACAATCATAGACATATTAAGATATCTTAATATGTCTATGATTACAATCAACGATTCAACAACTATTTGACTAATGATAATAAATGTACCAACATTTTAGAAGATAGGTAATTTGTATTATATTTGTAAATAAAAATAAGCTAGCCATGAATAACCAAAATATTAATGTTTCAATATGAACAAAATTTCTTTAAAAATTATCTTTTGTAACATAAACAATAGTTGTTACTCACTCAGAGTCAACACTGTGTTGTTTGTGATTACTCTTGTGTAAGTCTTATACACCAAAAATCTAACATGTTATTCACAACACAGTAAAATAATCGTTTACAAAAGTCTCAAGTTATTGAACTAACTTGCATTACCATCCAAAAGGTTTCCATGAGTCTGGTGCTTGGAAGGAGATGAGTAAACCTGCGGCCATGACTAAACCCAAAAACAGGGCCTGTGCGCATATCTGAAAAAGTTATATGACGTGTAAGAGGCAACAATTCAAACAGATGGTCAGGGTTGGCGGACATTTACCTTGTATATGATACCACGATTGATGATGCGAACCAGCACATGGGTGATGGCTGCATACACGACAAACAAATGCAAAGTGTTGACATCACGGCCGTTCACGTAATCCGATGGCGGCCACAAATCGCTGCGTAGCAAAAGTAATGCAAACAACATAGACAGGCCTAACAGGAAACCATAAACGCTAACGATACCGTTTTTCGAAATCATTTTTGCAACAGAATTTCGTCGCGTCATCCGAGATTCGTTCACATGATTTTCTCTCTGAATGCGGCCGTTGGAACGCACAATAACAGGTGACATTTACAGAAGTTGTTATACCAAAAACTAGAAGAACTTCGTGACATATTAAACGACGGACAAAACAACAGTAAAAACGTTGTTCCCTTTAACTGCTGTCGAGTCGTGTTATCATTAGTTGCTGTTATCAACTGAATCAACGCCAGTAACGAATATTGATAAGAATATGATTGATGCCTAAATCATAGCCAGCAAAACATTATTCCTCAAAATCGATTTGGATTTCGACACTCAAAAAAATTTTTTATAACGGTTAATAATAATAATATAAAAATTAATATTATTCATAAATATGATTTTTTTTTTTTTTATTTAAATAATTAAATAAAAAAAAAAATAAAAAAATAACAGTTTGAAGTAGTGTCGATGAACGAATAAAACTAGGGCTACCATATTTTATTTAACGAAAACCGGGACAATTTTTTTCCCATTTTTTCTCGTTTAAAAAAATTTATTTATATAATTATCATTTACTACTGCGACGTCTTCTAACCGGATAGAAAGTCTGAAAGAAACATTGTTTATATTATGGTTACTGTGATTAGCTCATTACAACTGACAAAATATTAATTAATGGTCGTTTCCTTTAGCAATAACTACAACTATCATGTGGAAACAACAATACGAAGAACGTATTCGACAAAAAAAATAATCATTTAGTTGGGAGAATAATTAAAAACAGATTTCGTGAGTAAATTTTATTTTATCACGATAATATTATTATGGTTGTTTGAACTAGAGTTTAATAAAATACAAACATACACTATTAAAGAATCATTCCGGGACAATTTGCTGTCCCGAAACAAATCATCGGGACGCCATACTCAAAATCGGTACTGTCCCGGTCAAACCGGGACGTATGGCAACCCTAAATAAAACGAAACTTAAATTTTGAAGGATATTCTATTTACTAAATAAAAAACGTTTCAAAAATGTTTTAATGTAAACTTATTGTAAATTTAATTTGTACCTCGTGAAGTTGTGATAAAATAATTACAATGCACTAAATTATGAAAAAAAAAAACACTATGCAAAAATATTTTATGGCCAACGGCACGCGTTGAGTTCTCAAGCGATCACCCATCCAAGTACGACTAACTACGACCAACGTCACCTCAGTGATCGGACGAGAACTAACTGGTGTATTCAACGCATTATGGTCGTAGACAACAGGCGAAATAAATACAGAACATTTTGAATTCGGTACCTAGGAAAAATGTAAACATTTTAAATAATATTGATAACAATTACGAAAACATGAATTCATCAAAAAACAGCGACTTATTCTGCATTATATTATCATGGAACAATTATTTTTCAAACATTTCTAGTGATGCACATAAAATATTAATAAAAGTAACAAATCATTTTTGTTTATTATTCCTATATTGCATAATTTACAAACAGTAAAAATAAGTCCGTAGTAAAATTAATTAACAGGTATCTGTATTAGCTTAAGAAAATTATAATTTCCTAATGATTTTTATTATTCGGTAAAATGTACAGTTACTCTCGGAGTGTTGATGTATCATGTGGTTTACATGTAATTTATACAAATATTATATTCCAATACAGCGTTACTAATACAATTTTATTGACACCAGTTTTCTTCGTACATGTCACAAAAACCAACGCAATCGTCTAAGCTCTTATCTCACGCACGTCTGCGGACGAACTTGTTGCACGACTCTTTCTTTCCATGCGCGTCCGTTTTCCTCCATACTTCAAGTGTTTATCACGCGCTGCTATCATCCTGGGCGTGTTTATTAAATTGTGTTTATCCAATTCCAAACGTTAAAACAATCGAGTTGTGCATTCCGAGTTCGGGTGTAATGCTCGAATTTTGTTAATGTTTCTCTCGAGCTAGCGATCCGAATTATTAGTGTGTCCGTTTGTCGCGCGCCCACCCTACGTGATTACTTTTATTATGTCGAGAAACCTCTTTCACTGTTTAGAGTGATATTGGATTGTTTTTTTTTTTTTTTTGTTTGTTTTTTTAATTTTACGTATTCGCCCCTTAGTCGAATTTCTGTTTCAATCGAGTTTTCGACGTCGCATCAACGTTCCCGTCGCAATGTACGCTCGAAGTAAGACGCCGAGCATGGGCACACCGTCCGTGTACTCGATACACGCCAGCCATCTGACCCTGCGGTCGTCCAACTTACGGTCGACGCGGTCCATGAAGTCTTTACGTGTGCCGTGGTACCAACGACCCATACTAAAAGATGCTTATTTCATCGACACTCAGAGAGGAGCGCTTATCATCGCTTTTTATTCTTTGGTAAACAGAGTCATAGCGATAACGCTATTGTTTTTCAATCTATTTTGTTTAATACAATTTCATCTCCAATAGTTCCTGAGCATCTTCACATTGGTCACATCTGCGTTCGATACGTATTGCCTGGCCATGGCTGCTCCTGGATCCACACATTATGGATACTATGTCATGAGCTATCAATTTGTCTATGTTGGAAGCGCTTGGGGTAAATAAATACGCTTTAATTTAAACGTCTTGTGTTTACTAATATAGCAACGATAATAACTAATATATTTGGTTATGTTTGTTGATTTGTGATAATTTTATATAATTGCTTTTGTGTTTTAGTGAGAAATATATTGGTTTTGTTCTCATTGTTTTCATTTGTTGCCGCTGCTGTAATTTTTGTAACCAGCTTGATCTTAATATCTGCTCTACGCAAGGTAAAACAAATTTATTATTGTTTTTCATAGTGTACTTTAATAATATGATTATTTTTCAGGAGCACGAGAAAAGAATTGTACCATGGCTGTTTTCGTTTGCTGCATTCCTAATATTCCGATTTATAGCCTGGCTCTTTTCATCAATTGCTAATGATCCTATATTTGGATACAATTTCACCATGATTTTGTTGGGGGCAGTGTTTTCCGTTATTAACGTATATGGTTGGATACTCGTGTATTCTTTGTATTTGGAACTGTTCGATCTAACCAAACTTGAAGATTTAGCTCACTTGAGAGTATGCCACTTGTCTCAATTATTCAAAACTTCCAGATTTTTATTAATTTTTTGTTTTAGATTGGGACTATGGCCTCCCTGAATGCGTCTACCACACATTCTTTAGCCGGATCTCGTCCCACTACACCTCATAGCACAGTCTCTACTGCTCCTGTGTAATGCAATAAATTGTATTTCTAATTAATCTAGTATTATTGAAATGTATTTTATTAGTGTACGTTTTACTTTTTTATTTTGTAAGACTTATAATTATACGCTTTGACACAATGTAATTTAATCCGTCCATTTCGTGTTCAAATGTATTAAATTGTTAACAATTATTTTTAATTTTTATATTTTTAAAAATAATATTTTATTTTTTACTCGAATGAATTTTAAACTATTATATTTTATTATATTTATTAGATTAATAACTTTTTTATAAACAATATTATGTTTCTTTGTATAATTTATTATTGCACAAATCTAGTTAGTATGTTTTACCAAAATTTGACTTTAAGACCTTGTTAAAAATAGTGAAATTTAAAAAATTCACTAGTATATATTTATTTAAATTTTATATTTTTTATTATTAAAAATCAAATTAATTTGATAAAATAATCATATATTTAATAGTTATAATAGCAATTAAACAAGTAATATGTAAATCGTTATCACTACTTTTTTTTTTTTAAATTAATGTATTATTTTAAAATATTTTGTGAACAGTTAATAATATGATCTGAAGGATAGATTTTTATGATCAGTTAAATTAGGTTATTAATTTTGTAGAATAATAATTTTATATAAATAAATGTAATAAAAAAGAATATATATATAAAGAAAATGTATATTTTCTTTAATATATCAAACATTTAATAACTGTATTATTTATTGTAATATTTTATTTTTAGAGTAATTTACAAAACTAAGATTGTATATCATGAATTTGATTGAAAACGTATGAAAATATGGCAGGTAGTAATACATTTTTTTATTAATATATTTTTTTAAATTTCTAAAATAGTAAGTACTTTGTGGAATATATATATATATATATTACACTAGTTTTTTCTTGAGGAGGTTGTCTTTTCTCGAAAATAAAATTTCTGTTAACCGTGTTCAAACCGGCCATTTGAACATGATCCCTATTTTAATTAAATTTACTTTCTAATACTTTTATACACCAAAATATAAGTTCTATTGTTGTGGCCATTCAGTTGACAATATTGGTTCCTAAAAATAAGATTAGTGCATGTATTGAACTTGTAAGATACATTGATTCATAAATACTTGCATTTTATTTCAAACAACAAAAATTATTAAAATATTATATTTACCTCTCATCTATATCAAGTTGGCGTTTTATTTTTATTGAAAGCAAATTTTTATTGATATAATTTAAATAAAATTTAAAATTATATTTTATTAGATTATTTACTGTAAATTATTTTTTTATTACAATTTTAATGTATAATCCACAGTTGGCTTCCACAATAAAGATGTTTAATTTAAATTCAAAAACCACTTAAATATTTGATTTACTCTTTTATTTTAAAATGCTTATAACAATACTTTTGTGCTGAGATTAAAAATTGAAATTACGAGAAAATGAATCAATTTAAAGAATTTTTGCTTGAGCGAAAATTACTGGGAAAACGAAGTAGAAAAATAATATTTTATCTGGATTTTAGAAGGTAGTTTCTACAAGGTACCT
Source organism: Sipha maydis (assembly GCA_034509805.1). Lineage (NCBI taxonomy): Eukaryota > Metazoa > Arthropoda > Insecta > Hemiptera > Aphididae > Sipha > Sipha maydis. The sequence goes on from JASXSY010002955.1 coordinate 27,849, forward strand.
TTAATATAAATTAAATAGACAAATATGTTTTCCTTGACGGAAAAATTGATGTGTATTGCCCATAGTTTTATTTTAGTGGCTATAACTGTAAAGCTGTACAAACAATTTTAAACTGCCGTGTAGTTATTATTATAATTAACAAAAATACTAACATTTTGCGACGGCTTTTCATGAATACTTCAGTGTTTTAAAACTTCATTTCGAGGTCAGCCGTAAATGTTGTAATAGTTATTAATACCTGTAAATTGAGTTCAACTAGGAATAATTGTACAGAATGGGATGATCGATGATCATTATCTTGATATTAAAATTAATAATGTAATACAATCTCGTGACGAGGAAAGTGAAGTGTGACAATTGGAATTCCGCTCACCCTTCAAAAGGGTCGCAATATCCTGTCTATGCGTATTATTTTATGTTTTTCATTAATATTATTGTTATTATTATTATTAATCCAACGGTTGACGACCGTATAGCTGTACATATTATTATACTTTTGTGCGAGGGTGGACGACGTTTCACGAAACATTTTCCGTTTTGACAGTTTTCCCTTTATTATATTAAAAATGGATCGCGAACTTGAGTAGTTCACGAGCGATTAATATTACACACCGAACAATCAATTCAATGAGCTAGAAAAGCAATAACGGTCTTCTGTATAGTATATTATAATTATCGGTCCGTAGCCCACTCCGAGGTAGAGCTGATGAATTTTCGGGTTTTGACTTTTTGTATTTCCAGGGCTTAGGTTAGTTTTCTAACTGGAATAAGGGAAACATTGAGAGTTGAAAACTAACAAAAAAACATGCACACAATCGAAATTCTCAGGTGAATAACCGGTGTACAACGCCGTTGTGACACTATAATTTTGTACTGTGATGATATATTTTGGAACAACACCATTTTGCGAAGAAAGGATATAAACAGCGAAGTTTAAAGATGTAGGATTTGGTGATCAATCTTTTGGCGATTCGTTCACCGTTCGGTAGTTGGGCGACAACAACAAAAAGTTGGGTAACCAACAACAATAGTTCACGTACGAAAAATGAAACTGCGTGAACGCTTGGCCAAAACGTATCGAAAACCACGAAAAACCGTTCCCTCGTATGAAAAGTAATACATTAATAACACAATTATCGCTTGCGTCAAATGTTTGCGAAACGAGCGTGTAGTACCTAGTTAAAGTGTAATTCTCGTCCACCGGAGTTATTTTCGTCGTCGACACGATTACGTGCAATACGATTTTCGAGTCGGAGTACATATAATAATGCAAGTATGCTCTACAACTTTTTACTAGCACTAAATTCGTCACAAAATATTATTGTGGTAAGTTCAGGAACCGAAACTTACTTCGACGATTTTGATATGAGTGAAAAACACTGACCTACATTACCCAGTATATATATCTACGGTGGAAACGGAACTGGCTAAAAGCAGTGGAAGCTGATAACCTTTTAAATTCAATCAACCAGATACATACGCCCCCAGGGTTTGACTTGCCTAGGAATGCACGGTGCTTAACAAATAGGGCGCGCACATAACATGGTAGACGTACTGATTCTCTGTACAAATGGGATAAAATCAACTCGCCCGAGAATTGCGGAGCTGAAAAACAATAAATCATATCGCGTTCGAATGTCCATTACGCTCATATCAAGGTCCGAAAATTGACAGCCTTACAGCTTCACTAGCATTCATCCGCTGGTTAGAAACTTAAGATCTCAGTGTCTGATACCAAATGTGTTGTATAATACAGTAGTCGCCCGTAGATGCAATACCGTTTAATTATTTATACCACAATTATTAATTATAATTATTTCTCATATATCTCGTACACATTTATAATCATTTTTTAGATCTTAAATTTTACATCAGATTTTGTTCTTGTTCCGTTATTATTTTCATTACTATTATATATGTGATTATTTTATGCTTACCGTAATGAAGTTTTTCACGCCATACGTTAAACAAACGAACTATGGTGTAGGATTAAACGTTTCAAAGCCGCGTTGCAGCACTTCGATTTCATATTGCGTGCATATGATTTTGTGGCTTCCCATATTTTTCGGATTTTCGATTCCTCGAAGGACTGTTCGGCGTGAAAATAAAAACCCATTTAATTTGAACCCTAACAGTATATATTTGTTTCGGACGGGCCACGCGGCTGCAGCGTATGTGTTTATATAAATTCCGACGCGATTTAATAATCACGGTTGAAAACGAACGATTTGCACCTAAAGCCGAGATTACGTAAATTTGGAGATGCGCGTAGAGTGCGCGTATTAAGTTGCGTCCACGCATTATACTATTATTTTATCGTACTCGACGAAATGACGAGATGTACGGGTCGATGCGGTACATAATTCCGTAATTTCGGTTCGCGGGCGCATACGACGTATAACTGTGATTATGAATAATGTGTAGGGTGCGCGAGGGAATAAATGGTTTATTTTTTTTTTTATATTTTGCGAAAGAGGGGTTTGAGAATAACTACTACTACTAATATTTTTTCGGATGCTTGACGTCCGATGAACTGACGTCAAATATCGTTTTCGATCGAATGGGGAGGGGGAAAAAATTCTACGCATGTCTTATTTTCATAAACATTTTTACATTTTTTTTTTTTTTTATGTGATTTCTGACCATCACTCACTGCAATACAACATTGCTGTTTGCGCTTCTATCTTCTCCCACGCCCGTCGCTATGGCAACCGCGGTAATTTATTTTTGAATTTATATTTTACGAACTCTCGGACGCGTTTAAACCACCCGGTATCCATGTACATATTGTACTAAACAGCTAATATACGTAACTGCACACACCGTATGTTATTGATCTACTGCTGGGAAGTGTTATATATTTCCAAAATCTATCATCCACCTTTGCATATTGTTGCGACAATACCATAGTGGTCGTTTTTAGGCGGTCACGGTGCACGAAGTTCTGAAAACAATTTTTAATCGGCCAAAATTTCTGTTTCAAAAAATTACTAGATTAGAGTTTTACATATTGTTTACGTTCTCACGAGAATATTTTTGATGGCAAATTAAAAACAGAAGATTGTTCACTCAAAATAATATATTAAAAATCGATATTTCCTAAATTCACTCTTATTCTATGGGTCTAAATGTTTTTCCATCGATAATAAGTGGATATTTAATTCAAATAATATACAATTTTTTCCGGTTTTTTAACTTTTGAAAAGTATTACTAACAATTATGCTGTTTTACATTTTACGCATTATTTAATGTATACGTGTTATAGATAAATTTATTAATTATTACTTATATTATATGGTAATAATACTTATTATTATATGGTGTTCAATTTAGTGGTCTTCCATTAGGAGATTTCTAGTTATGCACTTATGCATAGTTTATGCCAAATGTAAAAAGTCCCAAAAATAATTTTTATCTATTTTTTATTTATTTATTATCTTTATCTAGATAATATTTTAGTTATATATTCTTAACACTTCATGCAGGCATGTAATGATTCTACAATATTATCTGATATTTCAAGTTCTCTGGTCGAACTAGGACACTCGATCAGGCGCGTTGTTTATATAAAAATGAGTCATTGCCTTTTACCACTGTTCCACATTGATCTTGCACTCAATGAAAATAACCAAATAAACTTTAAGATTAATACATTACTCTATTTTGCTGTGGTTATCGAAAACCACATGTAAGCCCCCCTCCAATGCCACACATATCATGCATATGGGCAATACGCGACATCACTGCAGTCAACATCCTAGACGAAGATTATTTAATTGAAATGTGCATCAAAGATCGTAGCCTACGGTTAGATGTGCACTATACTCTGGTGCACATATAGCATCATACAAATGTTGTGTATTAGACAAAAAAATGACAAAATCGAAAAATAAATCAAAAAACTAAGACTTCTAACTTAACACGTCCTTACAAGTCATCATGTATCCAATACAACATCGTTCGGTCCATCGTACGCCAGATTGACAGCCGTCAAATCAACATCCAATACTTCCGATTCAAAATCGAGAATTTCGAACGAATTCAAAACCTTATTAAACTCTTTAATCTTTCAACATGCTGTTCTTATAAACAAACTCACAACAGGGTTTCCATAATCGTCAGTAATTTCAATATTAATTCTCTTATCCATAACAATCATCAAGATTATCATTGTATATATTTTATATTAGCTATATTGTGTATCGAATTACTGAAACATTTAATTACTTTGTAAACATAACTGTCATATCATCAATTACATAAATATCAAAGGCTATATTATATTAAATGTTAAAAAACTTGTATTAGCATTAATCCGCTGAAACATTTTAAATTAAATAAATATGAAAAAAAGGAAATATCAGTTTTTAATACATTATTTTGAGTGAAAAAAGTTTATTTTCATTTATATATCAGTGTGTCAAATCGAAAATTGTCGATAACATTATAAAAGTAAAAACAGCTCCATAGAGTTTAATAATCAGTCTTATATTTTTAACTTACCAACAAAATATTTTTAGTAATTTTTAGAAACAGGACTTTTGGACAGTTACATAAATGGTTTTCAGACCACTGTAAGGCGTGCGACACTTCAGAGCAATGTAACTAGAGCAAGACGTCTCTCCGCGCGTGCGAGGATGTGAAAGACGACGTCTGAAAATAAACAGTCACAGGGTAGATGCAGTACATACGATTTTGACGTTTCTCAGATAATCATTTCTGAATCGCTTATTTCTACCTGTTCTCCCGCAGCTGCTGATAAAAGTATAAAGAATCACGTAGTACAATATCAAACGTATAATTATTATTTCATTTATTATTTTAATTTATTTGTTCGAAACACTTTTGTGAAGAGCGCGTGCGGTTAAAATTAAAATACAGTAATTGCATTTGAATAGTTATAATTATTATACCTATTATATGTATGAATATTATGATACATCAGTGCACACTATATAGACGGGACAGTATCGTACTTCCGACGAGAATGTTTTAAAAACAAAAAGTTCTAAAAGGTCAAACAGTCTCCCGGATCACAGCGGACCGGGCGCGAATAGTGCAGTAGAGGGAGAAAGCATATAATTTATATACAAATATGTGTATATAACGTATTATTTGTCGGACCAGAAGCGAAGGGTTCGCAGCGTACACCGAATGATAAACGAAATAGCATCATCGTCAATGTGGCATATATGTATATAAATATTACGTCGCAGCATCTTGCATATAACGAAACCGTTTTTTTCATCAACTGTGAATCCACGTCATGAAATATCGGTAATATTTGATTAAACTGACTACTTTTCCGGTCAGCTCATGAAACGACTAAAGCACATTAAAGTATTTCTTAACATTTGTATTTTTTACGGATTGAAATTATGAAACGCAATAATATTAGGTAGGAAAATCGTGAATAAATATTGCACATATAAATATCATCAATATGTTAATATGCATGTAGAGAATCATACACGAAGTTTAGCCAAAATGTAAAATAAAAACCAACAAAGTCTTAGAATTGCCCTTGTGGTGGGTCGTCTTTAAGTGCTAAAAGCCTATAATATTTCAATTATATAAAAATATGTCTACAATTAAATAATTAAACATAAAATTCTTATTCAATATTTTTTTGAGCACTATTAAATAATCAAGGAACATTGAAAAAATTCTTAATTCTATGTTAATAGGTCGATTTAAAAAATAATAATCTCTCACTAAAACTATTACTCAATTATAACGATTGTAACGGTTTATCAAAGGGGAACCTTTCTAAGTTTCGAACCACACCCTAAACATGGACCTAAAACTACTAACAGTACAAGAAACAGCCACTCAATTCTACAAACGCTACCACAACTCATGTCCTGATTGTCCAAAATTACTAGCTAAAAATCTATTTAATCCAATGCCTGAAAACCCTCCCAAAAGATTAAAAAGGAAATGTTGTCGCGATCTTCTCCTCGACTAAATCTTATTAAATAATTATTGGAGTGTCGCCAGTGGGCGGCTTTTCCACCCAAATCATTATGCCATTTTAATCCTCCAATTTCATTTACGCTTACTATACCGATATTGTACAGATTGTGTAAAATAAAAATAAATAAATAAATTTTAACCAAATTTTCTCTATGTAAAACTATAAATGATTATCGATTATAATCTTTCACTTACATTAAGTATGCTAAATGTCAAGTGGTTTTGATATCATAGAGCAGTAAATAATGTACCGTGTTTTTGTATACGATTCGTATCCACGGCTACGTATTTTATTATAAACGAATTCGACGTTTTAGAAAATTTATCGATACAGTTCATAATGCTGTTGGCAACTGTTTCTGAAAGACCGACGGCCGAGATGAATAAAAAATTAACGGAAAGATTCATAACTTTGGCAGGTTCTTATAGAGTATTGACCGAAACGAGATGGCAACGGATTGTTCCGCATCGCATTGACGGATTGTGAATCCAGTTGCCTTCAACGCATGCCGATTGCCGCAAAGTCATTTGGACTGTAATCTTTGGCGGCGCGTATAGCCGTATGGTCTTCGTAAATTATAGTAATCCGATGTTAATATGGCGTTTGAAGAGTACACATTTCCTCGGTAGAACTAAAATATTAAAAACTGGTTCAATGGTAAATCTATAGTTTTGGGTTATTTTTATATTCATATAAACATTTAAAATACTAAGGGCCACAGGTACAGCGGGTATAGGTTCTTAATGAATAGAAACCAGCAGTTTAATGAAAAATGTAGTAGTAAACTGTTTTTGATTACGAAATACTTAAGTGATGTACAACAATGTAATAAAAGTATCTTAGGGCTGGCTCGAAAAAAAAAGAAAACATAACAAACATAGCAACGGATTTCTTTTATTATAAAACACCACAATAATATAACTATAACTAGTCATATATATATATATATATATTGTATTATTCAATATCAAATATATGCTATAAAAATAATAATTGAATGTTACATTTTAAAGCCGACAGATATTCCTAAAAAAACCAATGTAAAAGAACGAGCAATCTACAAATTCCGGACTACTCGTAGCCAGTGATATGAAATGAACGCTGCAGTACAGTTTTGGAGACCTTATAAGATAGGACATATTTAAATTGAAAGCATTGTAACCAATATGGTTTTGATTTGAGTCAGAACTTGTGTAACACTCGATCGAACATATGAATGTACCACTGGAAATCAGTGGGCATACCTACGCGTGAGACGAGAAGTTAATGTTAATAGTGTTTTTTTTGAATGAGTAAGCAGAAGGACAATCTGGTAGTATGTTTGCAAGGTCTGAGTTGCAGAGAGTTATAATTTTTGTATTTTGAAGTATAAGATTTTTTTTTCTGTAGAGCAGGAAACAGATTTACACACAGTATTCATGACGGGGCATGATAACGATCTCTTTGACCTTAGACATCTTGTGTGGTGGCTAGCAATTCGACATTTACGATCTTAAGGAGGTTAGTGATATTATAGAGCTACACTCGTCGGCAACCATCCTCCTAGAAGAGAAACTCAATTTATGTTTGGAGCTGAAGATTCAGCAGTTGAATTGCGAGGTTATTCATGTTATAGAGCTGTTTGATTGTTATGTAAAATGTGATCTTATCTGGAAGTGTGAAGTTTTAGGGAGTGTAAGACTACAATCGGTGGTATACTAGGACGAGGATGTGAGAGGTTTTGAAGTGAAGTCACGGTTTGAAAAATAGGCTAGTCGGTCTAAGTGTTTAGATTTTAACATTTTGTCTCGTTTATCGGTTTGGTGCACATGTATGTGTACTACGATTACATGCGTGGATCTCATATTATGCATATCCGATTAACATCTCCGGAGCAAATGAGCCTTTGGCGATGAACTAACCATGACTGGCTTCATCTTAGGTGTATATTGTGGAAAAAATATCAGATATTATAAGACTCGTTAATATTATGTAGGACACTCATCAATAAATATTTTAGATTCCGTAGCGTTTACAGATATGGAAAATTATACCGTCCCCGACCTACTTGTCAGATATTAAGTACAATGAGTGCAGCAGTACTGACAATTTAATTCATTTTTTGTTTTACGCTTGGAATTTTCCGAAACAATGTCGTGACCGGCCATCTATGAAAATTCTCGTCTTAAAACTCTACTCTCTCCGTCTCGCAGAGGACTTACAGACTGATTATTCAAAAATAATTGTCTGTCAGTAAGGCCTGTGATTCGAGACGATAAATGATAACATACTATGTATATAATATGTATATTATACATATTTATTTATACGTATATAATTATTCTTTCAAATGATCTAAATTGAACAGAGTAGTCGTCCCAGTGAAGGATGTCTGTGGCTTAAAAATGTTAATATATGTTAATTAACTGAAACAAATATCAAACATTATTTTTCAGCTTTACGTTATTTTTTATCAAAATACATTATAAGGTTGTTACCGAGGTCTTTGTATTGATTTTTACGATTTGCATATTGATAATAAATACATTATTTAAAAAAATCCAACTACACTTGATTATTAGTATTAAAAAAACAACAACAGTATTATGGAAATCGATACTCGAGTTTTGTATCTAATATACAGTATACAATTATGAAGATGATATTGAGTTTTTTGTAAAAAAAAAAAATCGACGTGTACACATTTTGTGCCGTTCATCGTATATAGTCTACCTGTATACTATATCGTATATAGTCTATTACGAGAGAGCTACGATGGAATCTTAACCATTGATACGTTTCGCGTAATGTCAAATGAGTTAAAGGTTATTTGTTCGCAAGGGATAAGCTAATAACACTATGCCGAAGAAAAACCCTAATCTTGAAATTCATATTTTTTGCTCATACTGTATGGACGTACGCGTGCTGTTTACGAATGAATTTTAGTTATTGTGCATAATTTATGGACCACATGATCGCGGTTATAAATCCGACGCACCGTGCATAAAATGTATAATTTATCGTTATCAAATAATATCCGTATTCGAAAACGAATAATTATCTTCCGTCAGTAAAATTCTGTATTCGAGATGCTTTACGCTGCAGACTCGAGCAGGATTGGCTGCAGTCCATGGGAATAGGGTTTAACATTTTCTGTATCCCAGGAGGAATCACGTAGGAGACCCAAACGGACAGTATACTAGCCCGTGAAGGAATGAAAAATAAAAAACGCAGTTTGTGTTTATATTACGTTTCATACATGGTTGTCGATTATAATACGACGAGGGAAGGAAGGAGAGGCACTAGATACCTTAATTCAATAATTCAAATTCAAAGGAAACGGGAGAAAAAAGTAGCGATAAGACACTTAATCTGAGTGTTTGTATAAAAATCCTTTGTTGCGTCAGTCCTATTATTTGTAAACATTTCGAAGCGATGATGATAGATCATCGCATTCGATCAACGTTATTCTCCAAGTAAAAGTCGTTGTTAGAATTTCTTTTGTAACCGTCATTTTGATGTATCGATTAAAATTGTATATACGTCCATGTTAAAGATCACGGGTCTTGCAATCGAGTAATTATTTATTATAGTTTTTTTTTTTTTTTTTTTTTTTTTCAATAAATTCCGCGATATCTTAAAAATGCCCTAAAAAATCAACCGTGGATGTTGAGATTTTTATTTATATTTGAGTATACACTGCTTATAGGTTTTTATAGGTTTCAAACAGCAGTATTTAAAATAATATCATTAGTCTTGTTCAATACTTCAGGTGATTCCGACAGGAAACTGTTCAAGCCGAATTTTCTAAATGTTCAGTAAGTAATCATACAACGTTATTAGCCGTTTCGTTTTATCGAAGACGAACGTATTTTAAAATCAAAATATGAACGAATGTCGATCACAGTCTTGTATCATTTCATGTAACTCTTACTTTATAATACACAGGAAATATATTATGTACGCTTTGTTGAAATGGACTACGTTCAACTTGTTATTATTTTTCCTGTAATCCTGCCGGTGTTGCGCACAGTGAACCATTTCTCCGGATAGAAGCCCGTCTACTTGGGCGCCATCATTTTATCGGATTGTTCCTCGAACTTCACGGACCACGGAGTACAAATATTCTGGCATCGTAAATTGAAGACTAATATTTCGTGCATTTGTTTTTGTTTCTGATCTTAAATTGTTATCTATTTTTATATCACGATGGATTCGATAATTGTTCGCATAATAACGAATGACAAAATGTGAATGCTATTACACGAAATGAAAAAAAAAACATCGAATCGTCATCAAGCTATACCAAGTTTATGCATGATTCATACATTTTTAACAACAGATGATTTTTTACAAAAAATTGGAATCAAAATTGTATTATGTATTATGTTGTATGACATTTTCACAATTCACATTACTATTAATACTGGCCGCGGTTATTATTAATTATTGATACACTATAAATTTGCTTTTATACTTTAAAATGTTTTTGAAAGTAATATTCATAAAAATCATGTAGTTTAAGATAATCATTTATTGTAACTTACTAGTATTGGAAACTTTTTTTATTCGAGGGCTATCAAACTATTTTAAAACTTAAAAATCTTGAACATAAATAAATCAAATGATTATAAAGATATAATTATTTTGAATTGCATTTGAGTTTAATAAATCATCGAGTTTGACGTATACTGAATATTTTATTTAAGGGAGATTTAACAAAAACCATACTTAAAAGATTAAAAATAATAAAAATAACAAAAAATAATAAATAAAATAAACATTAATTTTAATAAAATAATAACTGGCAATATTTTTAAAATCAGATAAGCTATACTAAGTTTTACATTTTAAAAAAAACTTTAAATGAAATAAGTATTCAAAATTATTACAAAAAATAATACGTGATTAGTAAATAATACAATTATTTAACTCTTATTAGCATAGTGGTCTGAAAAATGTCCATACTTTGGCTGCAGGAATATCTTTTTTTTTTTAGAAAAAAACATAATACAAATATAAAATTAAAGTATTGTTTTAATATATAAGACAACTTCGGTGTTCAAAAAAATGTAAATAGTTTTATAAAAAGTTACCATAGGTGAGATGACATATGTTCCACTGAGCAGCAAGTGGTGCGTTGTATAAGGTACGACAGTAAGATATATAAGTTATAATAGAATATAAATTATAATATGATTTGTATTTAATTCTTAAAAAAATTCATCTAAAAGTGGGAAGAGGTACATTTTACATAGTATATACAAAATAAACATAAAAATATACTTAAATTATCAAATGAATAACAATTTTAATTTACCAAATTTTTTATTTGAATGAGCTTAAAAATTATTTAAGAACACACATTTATCTATAACGATTTACTTAAATTGTGTTTTCCCAGAATACCCCCTTAATTCACACATTCTAAAATGAATCTTAAATTATTTACATTGTATGTATGTATGGTATGTATTGCATAGTCAAATATAGCTCGAACAACACAAGTTTCAGATACCACAAAAAAGTGTTTTAAATCTTAATTACAATTTTGTTTTGAGATAGTCGAACATCATAGATTATAATCACCAAAATAGATGCACCTACTCGACCACAAATATTTTAATTAGTAAATGTAAATTAGTTTTTGGTCTACAATCATTCTTTTATTTTATTTTTTTTGCTTATTTAATTTATTGTTAAACTAAAAGCTTGAGTTGTCTATAATTTAAAAAATTTGTAAAAAGATCTCTTATAAATGTATAATACATATTATATAACAATATAATCGTTAATATATTAATGTGCATGTAGAGTATAGTCGACCATAAAATTTAACCAACATGTAAAATAAGAACCAACAAATTATCTGAATTGTCTATGCGGGGGACCGTCTAAAAATGTTAAAAGCGTATTATATTTCAATTATATAATACAATTTTTATCTATTATCACTTAAGCTTATTGTTTAGTAATTGAAACAGATGGCGTAATATAGAATTTAGTTAAAATATATATATATAGGTATATAATAAAATGTGTACACTGAAATTATAAAAATTATATTAAAAATTATGTTCTCATTCACTATTTTTCGAATACTAGTAAATAACCAAGGAACATATAAAAAGTACTTAATTCTATGTCAGTAGGTAGATTTAAATAAAGGTAACAATATCTTTTACTGAAATTATTATTCAATCATTTTAACTAAATTTTCTCTATGTAAAATTATAAATGATTTATTCTTCATTGCAATCATTAATTTATATTTAATATGTTAAGTGTTACGTGGTTTTGCTATCTTAGGTAGAGAAAATAACGTATAATAATATATTCTAGACGGTGAAATGATTAAAAAAAAAAAAATAACGAAGGATTCATAACTTTGTCTGATTTCTATAGAGCAAAACTAATCGACCTAAACGAGACGGTAAAGAATTGTTTTGCATAGTATCGACGGAATGGGAATCCTGTTGTCTCCAATGTATGCCGATTGTCGTGAAAAGTCATTTGGTATGTATTTTTTGATTTAAGCAGCACGTATAGTCGTATAGACTCGCGAGTTAGTAATCCGATGATAATATGACTTCATCTCTGTCCGGAGAATACACTTTTTATCGGTAGAACCGAAATATTGAAACCGGGTTCAATGGTGACTTAAAATAAAAAAAACAAACATAGCAACGGATTTTTTTTCCCATTATACTCGTAAATCACCACAATCGTAAAACTATTACTAGCCATATGTACTGTATTATTCAATATCAAATAGATTCTATAAAAATAATTGAATGTTATTTTTTACAGCCGGAAGATATTTAGCCTTTAATTCGTTAGTAACCAACTACTTATAGGAGAAACTAAATTCATATTTGGATCCGTACAATAACTGAAGATTCCATAGTCAAATCATGAGGTTAGTGATGTTATAGAGCTGTTCGTTTGTTATGTGAAATGTGGTATTTTCTGGAAGTGCGAGGTTTTAGGGAATGCAAGACTACCATCGGTGTTATACTAGGACGGGGATGTGAGAGGTTTTGAAGTGAAGACACGATTTTAAAAACGGGCTAAACGGCCTACGTGTTTAGATGATAATATGTATTTCGTCTCGTTTATCGTTTTGGTGCACATACCTGTGTGTTACGACTGTATGCGTGGATCGGCGTACATCTGATGACCGTCTCCGGAGCCGGTGGGTGTTGAAAGTTAATATTAGTAATTGGGTAGAAGTTAGGAACTTGTTGTAACGTAATCGATTGAATATCATTTAAGTTTACAATAATCAATAGCGCAAAAGTGCCAATAAATTAGGTGTTGAGAATTGTCGACGCATCATTGAAATAATAAGTTCACGCCGCCACTGCTAGGGTTGCGGATTAAATATCGTTAAATGTATAAACGTCCGTCACTCTTAAAATATGACGAAAAAAGTGTTCGAGGTTTATTTTCGACATTTGTCGTACAACTTCATTGTTAAAGGAAATAAGGAAGTAGCCTGACATGAGATTTTCAAACGATCAGGCTGACAATTGTAAAGGATAAGACGTTGTATGTTATTCATTGAAAGAGTTCAACGTAAGTTCTTAAATTATGCTGCTAGAGCCCATAATATTGAACATAGACCTCATAATTATGAAACAGACCGTACCCTTCTAGGATTACCGAACCTAACTGATAGGCGTATTGCAGCTAACCAGATATTTATACAAAAACTCATAGATGGCACTGTTGACTGTCCTGAATTGCTAAGTCAAATTAACTTTAAAATCCCCAGTTTCCAATCAGGGTCACACTATCCTTTTTTCATATTACTTTGCACCACCAATTATATCCGTAATAAACCTATGTTCAGAATGATGCGCATTGCTAACGAGTATTCAGCCAACTCAATTTAATAACTATGTTATTAATGTTTACTGTTATAATAGATTATCTAATACTTCTGTACTTTGGGTCGCGACCCATTTTATGCATAAAATGAATTATACTTCCCGTCTTACATGGTCTTCCGTTTACTTATTGAACGTAGAACAATATTAATTAAAAGCTCATGAAATTACTGATTAACAGATTTCTATCTCGGAATGTATGTATCGCGTGAGGATTGCGTTTTTATGAAATGTTTGCACATTATATTTTAGATTACACAAATATATATATGTATTTATATATATTACATGTAGGCACAAAGCGACTGTTCCAGATTTATAACTATAACGAATATAAAATTGTGTAATGTTACAACTAGTACTTCAATACATTTATTTTATTATTTTTTTACATCGATGTTATTTTTAATTTTAACCAAGAGTCGCTGCTGACATCAAACATGCGTGGAATTTATATAAATAAATAGTTGAAATGTTCATGTATCTAAAGTTATCATACGTAGAAATTAAAACCAACAATATAATTAATAACAAAATATACGGCACATACATAAAATAATATTGTAGATATGTTGATGATAGCTTAACTTTATCTAGACGTTCAAATGGACAAGCGGAAAATTTAATTAGCCGCTTGAACAAAATAAATAAAAACATTCAACTTGCATTCAAAACACGAGTAAATAATAAATTAATCTTTTTAGATCTTACAGTTTCTATAATAAATAAAAAATTAATTCAATGTTTAGTAGATTTGAACATATTTCCGTTAAATAAATATAATTCTCAATACGAGGTCAATATTTTCTATAAAATTGCTCATACAAATCATTTTAATATAAATTCTAATAAAAAAAATCGTTAAACATATAAAATAAAAATGAAACATCACTCACCAAATAATGTCGTCGTTAACAACTATCATATGGAATATTAAAAAGAATATTTCTAAAAATATCTCTATAATTCTAAATTATAATATTCTAATTCTAAACAATTATACAAATAATGTAAAATCGTTTTTAATGAAAAGCAACACTAACTGCCGACCGAACAAATCATCATTATTTTTCGATTTCTTTTCCGTTTTATCAGAAACACTACGGAAAATGGGTATAAATTACGGAACTCGCGAAATATCTGGAATACGAGATTATTGATTTAGATTTGTAAACCATAAATGTGTTAGCTGAAGAAAAAATAATGATTTCATTTTCGAAGTTTTCGAGCCGGAAATAACAGTATATTTAAACAAATCGCGTTAAGACCTATAGAACTAAAACCATGAAGTTTGTTCATATTGTTTCAAAAGAACGTTACACGATTACAAAACATATACGAAAAAAAAAAATACAAACATTGTGAAAAAATTAGTAGAATCATTTGCCCGTTCTCGTGTCTCAGTAAGTTCGAGGGTTCAAGTTTGAACGAGTCGGTAGCAATGCGATGCTCACAGGTTCTTAGTGAGTCAATTACGAATGACGCTAAGACCTCTGACAGTTAATAATTATTGTTTTCGGCGAACAACCATCGGGCTTCGTCAAACCGACATTCAATTAGGAATTCCCTTGTGTGTATGTGTGTGTGTGCATTTATTAGTGCTTGTTGTATACGTTCCGTGGGAACGCCTCCAATCCATACGTTTTTCGGATTACAGCGTATTTGCTACCGAGGGAACATTTACAATTGTTATTATTTCGTGTACGGGTTCCATTGCAGTCGTATGCATATTTTCGCCGTACAGTTTCCGAACGAACTATCGTCAATGCATAAGTTAGAGTTAAAAGCCGAAATATTGTCGGAACTAGTCTTAACTAATTCGTTTATAGAATTAATAATAGGACTTCAATTTCGATACTAGTTTTAAAAAACGATTTTGTAATAAAAGTCTCATTACTACTTATTTGAAATAAGTGTAATTTTAGATTCTGAACGGAGTGATGGAATCTATTGGTTTTACAATGATGTGTGTTTTTTTTATTTTTTTATTTATTTTTAATTTTTTTTATTTTTTCATTTTTTATTATTGTGTCTGACGACACCTTTTTTGGCAGTAAAAATGCTTCGATTTGCTTATGTAGCAACTTTTCTGAAAGGAAAGTGAATCTAGTTGGTATTTTGGGAGGTCAAAAGTAAAAAATTTTCAATATTTTTTAAATGCGACGGGAAAACCCCTAAAAAAATAAGGGAAAAACGGGAGTTTTTACGCAAAACCAGTTTTCGACAAAATCAAATTTTTTATTTTGCTATAACTCAAAAACTAATCGATGTAAATACTTGAAATTTTCACTAAATGTTAAGATTAGCGTTCTCTATACACCGTTAAATTTTCAAAGTATTTTGACTTTTATTAAGCTATTTATAGACAATTGAAATTTTCAATTTTTTTAATTTTTTTTTTCAAAATAACGATAAAATTTTTTTGGCCGGCCAGAAAATTTTGAAAATTTAATACAAGGTTTCTTATAAGTTGTTCCTTAACTGATAAAAAAAAAATCTAAAATCGTAAGTCACAATTTTTTTTTATAAGTGCTCAAAGTTCCAATTTATACGAAATATGTAAAAATTGCGAAAATTTGCAAGTTATTTTGTAGATAAAAATTCATAAAATTTTTCTGTTCATACTTAAGGTTCAACATTTTAACACTAGGTTATCTATAAGCTACTCTTCAAAAATCTTTAAAAAAAATTATACCGTACTTAGAAGAAAAATTTTTATGACTGTTTGAAATTTAAATATTTACGAAATTGCATAAAATAGCGATTTATTCTCAAACGATTTTAAATATTTGTTATAATTCAAAAAGTATAAGTCGCAGATTTTTGAAATTTCTACCAGCTGTTAAGATTGGTATTTCCTTTATGTCATATTTTTTTCAAAATATAATATTGATTTTTAAGCCACTTATAGGCATTTAAAATATTCGATTTTTTTACATTTTATTTTAATAATCAGTGATAAAAAAAATTTGGCTCCTACAAAATACTTGAAAATTTAATAGAAGATTCCACAGAAGTAGTTCTTAATTTCATTAAAAAATTATTAAAATCCATAGGCACAATTTTTTTTTATAAGCGTTTGAACAGCGAATATTGACATAAAATTACATGTAAAATTTAATATAATGTATAATATTCTAGACTGACAAATGATATCGGTTTTTTTTAAATACCCTAACTCAAAAACGAAAAACCGCAACAATTTGAAATTATCATTAAATCTTTATATTGACGTTTTCTATACATGGTTAAAATTTTAATGTATTTTGACATATTTTGACTTATTTATAGACAATTTAAATTTTCGGTTTTTCTAAATTTTTCGTTTAAAAATAAAATATACTTATACAATATTTATAAATAACATTGTATTATATTCTAGACAAACATATCATCTCCGTTCAGAATCGTTTTTCGTATACAATGATACCTATCATTGAATTCAAATTTAACAAATCCATTATAATGATCTATCCTATGAAGAGTCGCACTCCACCCCCAAGTGTACAGCAGAGCGAAGCCCATCCGGTTCTTTTTTATTATTGTTTTTGACGAGGCAAACTACTATGGCATTTACATAAAACTTTATTTTTCTGTTTTTACATAGACAGCGATTTATTCAGCATGACTTGAAGTTAGACGCTTAGTCATTACTGCACTTTATATTATTGTTAGGTAAATTGTATGAAAGTCGATGCTTGATCACTGGCCGGTCGAAGTTATATTAATTTGTTTTCACGGATCACGTCACGATAAATGTCTTGATAGTTCGATTTTCCAAAGCAAATAATAGAAACAATACTTATTGCAGATCGACTTTTGTAACAAAATCGTACCATAAATCTAGTATTAACATTGAAGTCCTGGTTAATTCTAGTTTTGACTGGTCAAAATCAGTTTTGGCGGAATTGATTTGTGAAAACTAGGGTTGATTAGTTAAAACTAGTCTTGACGTATTTCGGGTTTTAACTGTAACATACGTTGGACAACGGAATACATTACACATTTTATCCATACACTGCACCAAAGATCGTTGCGATCATTATACTCACAAATTTCGATCAAATTCCGATCCCGACGAACCATGTGATTATTAACGTATTATCATCATCATCATTGCGTTCGTAAATGCAATCTTTGTTGCGCACCAATACGGGTTGTTTCGACATTATACATTTTTGGTTCCCCGTTCAGCGACAAATATTTTTGTGTTGTGTTTTATTTTTTAAAACCAACGTGTATACTTAAAATAAAATTCGCGTTACGAAAACAATGTAACCTGTCACCGTTGCACGGAAGGCCTCTCGCGGATCGTCAACTCAACACGTATTGTCAAGAAGCGCTATAAATCATTTTATTATATATGTTTATCGATAAAAAAAAAAATCCGAGTGACCAATCGATGTTAACATACATTTTATTGTTATTTTATCACACGCATAATGATGTCATGTCGGCGACGGGTGAACGAGGATTGTTTGCTTTTCGTTAAAAATCCGTTATGATTAATACATTGGTATTCGTAACGTATTCTTTTATCATAAATTATCACGTGAAACCATTTCGCGGGTAGTCATGTTTGACATTTTATACTTGTATACTTTATACTTTTATATTTCCATTCTCGGGACGGATCATTCATTTCCCTTTGCTGTGTACGACAAAAAATGAAAACCATCGATTTATTATAAAATCGATGGTTTTCATTTTTAGTCGTACACAGCAAAGGCTGAACTGTAATGCTCACGTTCCCGAGAATGGAAATATAAAGTATAAAGTATACAAGAATTTTATTTATTGTTAAAATGTTGAGATATACTTGAATAATAATAGAAAAAAAATAAATAAATGGTATATTTATCTATTTTTAGTGATTCACTCTACAAGAATTGATCGTATCGCATGAAGTATTTAGCTGTCAATATTGGAATTTTAAGTGCACATGAACGTGTTCATTACAAGCGAATAATCGATAAATTTCTCAATGTTGTTTTTTCTTAGGAATTAAGATGAATCTGTTTTCTCAGTTTGCGCTACTTAATTCAATTACGAGGTAAGCTTTGAGCTACGGATTGCACGAAAGATAACTCGGTATTCCTGTAATTCAAACATTGGTTTATTCAATACCGAAGATTAAATATATGTGATTACGTTCATGTACTGAACGTTTTCCATATATGGTATACAAATACAGAACAACGTAGTAGCATAAAACTGTGATCAAATTGAAAGGTGAATTTTCTTATATTTTCAAAATCTTTAAATATTCTTTTAAGTCGATTTAATTGTCTTCAAAGTAATCCCCTCCTGATTCATAATGCACTTATGCCAACAGTTTTTTCAATACTTGAAACTGTTTATTTTCTGGAACAGCATTCTTCTGTAATCATACATTTCAACTTATCCTGGTAGTCAAAAATCATCGTTTCACATACTTCAAAATGACGCTGTTTTTCGAAAAAATTGAGAATTTTTAGAACCAAACGAGATTTGTCTCTCTCAAATCCAATTAATTACTCAAAATCGTCTCTACCGATTTTAATGATATGCTCAAACTATCAGCAATGTCTAAATAGTCAATCGACAATTTTCAAGCACTATTTCATTGACTTGCTTGACGTGATGTTCATCAGTCGATGTTTTTGGGCGATTTGACTCCACATTCTTTTCAACACGATCGCAGTTGGCTTTGAACTCGTTGTACCACTTTTTTTTACCAAACATTTTTTTTCGATAGAGCCCGGTTACTAAAGACCTTCTGTAACATTCTCATTGTAACGTTTCTGCCGTAGAAATTTCATTCCGCAAACAAAATTTTATGCAACTTCTATTTTCAATAATTTCAGATACAGTAAAATTCACAGAATTCACTTTTAACACCTCACAAAAGAAGCGTACCTCAAATGCTGATGAATATTTTGACGTGAAATTTGGCATATCATTAACAGTACTACCAACTCGCAGAGAAAAAAAATTACCGATTGAAATATGCCAAGAAATTTAAATTAAAAATGCACTTATCAATTTGATCACAGAAGTATATAATAATACATACATATCGGAGCGTGTAAATGAAAGATTTTTTGAACTGAGGCTGCGTCTACGAATAGTAAAAGTACTTCATTTAGTAATTAAGCTCGATGAGTTCGAAACGGTATGAGTTCAAGAACGAGTGTCAATAAACGTCCGTAAACAGGGCTGCAAACTTGTGATATTTTAGCAATGGTTAAACGTGTACGTGGAATCCACCCGTGATTTTATCAAAAGTAAAAAGAAAATCGATAAACAATAATAATGTTTATTTGTATCGAAATTTCATATAATTTCATTCTCAGACTTTTTTTACTTCATTCAGTTTTCCGATTTTTATGCCATACATATAAAGTCGATGATGCATTTAATTAAATTGATCTAATTCGACAAAAACTTTTTACCTATAATATGTATGTATATTTTGATTTCCGGAAGTCGCAATTTTAATTATTCATTTATATGCAGAACATATATATATATATATATATATATATATATATATATATATATACATTGTATAATAATAATAACCATATCGAATCGATCGAAAGTTGTTGAGCTGTCAATAGTGTTTTATCTGTACTTGACAGTGATTTCTGACGGTTTAATGATGATGATAATGACGTATTTATTATCACACATTATGCAGCTAATGGAAATTATAAAGAAGTTTACGTGTAATCCGACAAGTCACATTACACTTATATCGCACTGTAAGTCGATTTATTTATTCCGTTTTGGGTAACACACGCACGCATTTGTCCAAAATAGTTTTTCAATTGCAATGTTTCAATTGCAATTTCATAAAGGTATATTATTTCGCGCTCTTTCCAATACTGTTTGGCTTTGGAAACTGTTGGGAATCACAAGTATTGTAAGTAACTAAACTCGGGTGACATTTTTTTGGCGTATTTTGTACCGACATCAAGTGTATTGTTAATTCTAACGAATTTATTTCAAAAGTTAAAAATTGTGAGGGTCATAGAATTGATTCAATTTAGTCGATGAACGTTTTTTCCTCTAACGTAAAAACATGATAAAATATTATTACGACTTGCAGACATCAATTAATATTATTTGACTGTATTCGTTTGGACCAACTATAGAGGACTGCAGAATTTTTAATAAATATAAATCGCAGTTGATACCAACCAATAATTAAACGGCTGTCGTGAAATTAAGTTGGAAACAAGTGCTTCCAATTGAAACTTAGTTTGCCTATCTTATCGTATCGAGGATGAGTCGACGTTTGTCTCAAAGTTGTTGTTAAGAACGATTTAGGAAACTCTGCACGTTAACTATTTACATCCGACGTAACCGTCTATGTTCGTGAAACTAGGCTTATTAAGTTAAAGAACGGATTACGAATGTAGAGCGTTTAAGAATGTTATAGGCCTACGGTTTGACCACCAGATTTCGTATGTGTGTGTGTGTGTGTGTGTGTGTGTGTGTGTGTGTGTGTGTGTGTGTGTGTGTGTGTGTGTGTGTGTGTGTGTGTGTGTGTGTGTGTGTGTGTGTGTGTGTGTGTGTGTGTGTGTGTGTGTGTGTGTGTGTGTGTGTGTGTGTGTGTGTGTGTGTGTGTGTGTGTGTGTGTGTGTGTCTGTATGTGTCTGTGTGTGTATGTGTGTGTGTGGATGTATGTGCGCGTACAAGTTAAAAAAATCCTGTAACCATCCAAATAACAGAATAGTGTAGCAAAAGGATTACGACCGATGACGAATGTCGCCAACTTGAATAAGATGCATCATTCAGTAGTATCTTATTAAACCATTGATATTAACTGAATTCTAAATCCAATCTGTTACTATGTAACAGTTACATTATCCAGTTATATATTGTGTAGTCTACGTATTAACGAGCCAGCTAGATTGTTATGTATAGCAAATAGTTATTTGGTCAATCAACGGATTATAATGTACTTATATTCAAACATGGTGTGGCTATAATTTCTACAAGAACCGTCATCTCATTTGTTTTACTTTTAGACCTTTAAAACTACTACCATGCAACTTATAAATTATAATAATTGAAGAAAATCCCGATTACGAAGCAAATGAGGTTTGATCATAACTGCACAACGCTTCGTAATCAAATACGGAAATACTATAAGCTTATTCAAAATCCTAGATTACCGCTCAAAATGTTCGACAACAACAGCAAATGTTATCAAAATTCTCCAAGAAACCCATACGTATTCCTCAGTTAAAAATAATGTACGTATATCGATAATCATAACTATTTTTATTTTTATTTTCTGTAAAGATTTGTGACCACAGTTTCTGTTATGTTATTAATAATAATAATAATAATAATAAAAAAAAAAATAAAAATAAAAATAAAAATTAAACAAATCATAAGTTATAAGTGGTATGGTCTTAAAGATTAGATACGTAAATAGTTTTAAGATAAATTATTCTTTATTAGTTTGATAGAATACAGTTTTTTGCTCGATTAATTTTTAATTTTGTTGAATTTATTCTCGTATATATATATCACAACCAATGGTGAGCAGTTTTTTGTACGCCACTGAAAGCTAATTTAACAAATATTTGTTATATTGTTATGCTACGCCGTAATGGTATTTTGATAATATTTAAATTTTTTTCTCTAGCACGATATGACGCGATCCGGTGCTCCGATATACGGCAAAAAATAGATGCGACACGTGTTTGCCTCACGTCTAATTAAAATTGAACTTTATTTAAAAACTCGTTGAACGCCATCGATGAATCGTTTATAGATCACCGAGTCTTATGTATATCACAATTGTGCGTCTTAATCTATTTGCTCGTTTGTTCTGCCGGTACATATTGTTCCCGGTTTCGAAAACGTAGAAAATAAGTTCGTCGTATTGATTTTCGGTTCGAATTTTGCGTTTTGCAGACACATCAATTTCGAACGAATAATGAGAAGAAGAGAGAACGGTTATAATGTATAATATGAGTATGCAGTACGTGTTGAAAATGCTTACGGATCGAGAATGGCGGATGGTCAAGCTTTAGTTCATTAGTTCAAGTACAGAGTTAAACGTAAAAAACATTATATTAAAATTGTACGTACTGTTATTAGTGATAGGCAACGATATAATTTTGTTTATCAATAACGTTCCGATTTTTACCATATTGTATCGCGATATCGTAAATTGTGCGATTTCAATATGGTATTAAAAAATCGAAAATACACATTTTAAATATTACCTACATCTTAGTACTAAATAGTTACCTATCACTTAATAATGATTAATAATTCAAAAATGTATTTTATCTAGCTAATTGTAGATAAAAAAAAAAGATACTAATTACATTCAGATAAATAAATATAATGTCTAATAATACAAATTTTATGAAAAATTAAAATTATTTTTTATAAAAATAGGTTTTTATATAATTAATGTTTTTAGTCTTAAAATCCTATAGCTGTATCCTAAAAAATTAATTCATTACTATTTTTCAATTGTTTTCAATAAAAAATGAAAATATATGTAGGTTTCTTACCGAAGTACGGTAAGATACCCCGGTATAATAAGAGTTTGAAAAGAGTAGGCTGTTAACTCAATATGGAGATAGTTAACTTTTTTTTTAAGTTATATTGTCAGCGTTACTAAACAGATGTTCACGTGGGACACTAGTAGCAATGACTGACAAGTATTTTTTCGCCAATACTCATACTTCTGGGTAAAAGTTTGAATATTTTTTTTATCATTTATGTAGATCTTCGCCACGATGAAATTTTGTATACACAGTACAATACAATTTATCTATTATCTAACGCTTTAATAAAGGAAATATTCATTTCGATATCCCTATAAATCGTGCAATATAGAACATTATCAACTTCAAAAATTTGTCACGATATCGATATTATTGCCTATTACTAATTATGATATTATCATGACAAGTTGTAGTATGAAGTAGTTTAAATACAACATGCCGGTACATTTTATCGTTGACGGGGCGAAATTTTTTTAATGAGAAGACATAAGCATAAAATACAATAATTATACTCGAAGGCTTAAAGTTTATTGTTCATAAATATTTTCAAAAAATAAGCCAATCGTCTCGTAATAGTGGTATATCACATGCGTAACACGCATGTGGGCTTAGGCATTTATATAATTTTCAGTGTCCCTGACCCATACTTATTACTGCAAGCTCGGGTCGGTAGCAAATGAGCTAACATAATATTATTCCGAATAAAATATTTTAATAGGTATTTTTCGTTTGATTTATACTTACGGACTGAATTCAATCATGTATTTTCATTGTCACATACAACCGTAATGCCATTTTGAAGTTGTTTTCATTATGTGAATGTTTTTATAAAAAATGTACTAAACCTTTTATCAGTTACTTTAAACCAAATTTAGGTCTTGATGTAGGTAGCAGAATTACTAGTCGCGAATCAGTCCCATCAACAAGATTTAATGGGATAAAGAAGAAATATTTTCCATAAAAATCGATGAAATAATATAAAAGTACTCTTTATGGATATTTTCGTTTTCAACCGAAATCCAATAAAAATGTCAATTTCATTAATCGGATTGATTAATATACTTTTTGCTCGAGTTATTAATTAAAGCCTATATAAACTACTAGCGTTCATTATAAAAAAAATAAACGTTTTACTTCTCTCTGATAATTAATTTATAATTAATTTAACAGTAATTACATTTATTGTTGGCCGAAAATAAGATAAAATTTTGCGTTCATGTATACTTAAATTTATAAATTATTACTTGATCATTTAGAGTAGTGGTGAATTTAGTATTAATATTTAGGAGTAGAAGAGAGGAAAAAATGTTTTATAGATGCATTACTGTCCAAAGAAAGAAATTGCCTATTTTTATTCTATTTATGTTGACCATTAGTTGTTTGTTTTTAGAAGATAATCGTCATTAGAAAATTTGTAAGAATCTAAAAATAAGATTTCGTAGAGACACATAACTGCCTATACTATACACGTATGTAGGTATGGATAACTCGTTGAATTTATTTACGTTATAAAAATATTTAAATACGTGAATATTTAATAAGGTATGTATGTACGAGTATACTATGAATATTCGTGTAGAAACAACATTGAATCTCTTTTGTGTTTATGAAAAAAATTATTCTCCAACAATTTTAAATCTTTATTGATTGTAAAACACATTTTTGCGAATAAAAACCTGTTTTCGTCGTATTTTTTTAATGCAGACTATATTTTTACTTATATATATATATATATATATTATAGAAAAATTAATTATAGTTGTAATTTTGATGAGCGGCTTCGTATCACCAACATTCAAAAATATTCAGTTCATCTAAAATGGAAATAATATTTTTAAGAAATTAAGTATTGATTTGATATTGCGTTTTATCAATATAAATATTCATGAAAAATATTACGCTTCGTATTATAAAATAAAATATGATACTTGTTGCTAAAAGTAAAAACTCGAAAAAAAAATGATAAAATATTTGGCAAAAAATACATAAACCGACCGAAATAATGACCATTGTTGAAAAAAATGTATGCTGTAACAGATACTACGTGGTATGAGGGAAGTAAATGTTAAGGGTATATAAATGTACATACAACTGTAGTTTTTTTGTATAATATATTTATGCAATCGTAGTCTACGCAACAAAAACAGTTTTGAAAGAATCGTCGAAATCGATTTTCTTCGAAAAATATGTATAATATAATCAAAAACGTTTAAAACTCGTGAAATTATCGTATTGTGTACAGTAATAAAGTGGTAATGCGTACTTTATACAATACTGTAATCTATATTAATGGCTGTTACCAACATAAATATTATATAATTAATGTTATTAAACAGTTGTTACGTTTTTTTTTTTCACAGCAGTAAAACATCCTGAAAGGAAATTAATCAATAATTGATTAATTATTATTATTATTATAATTATAACTATTATGATTATTACTATTATTATTAATATTATTAAATAATTATATTCTTAACATCTGTATCATAATAATTATCATTTTAGCACAATATAATAATAATAGTAGAACGACGTAAATGTATAATATATTTACCGGCTAGGTAATTAGCCTAAGGTGAAAAAAAATCACAAAACGTAAATATATATATATATAGTTATCATCTAAAATGTTTGACACTCAGAGTTCGTATGAATCCCGTTTCAACGAAAATGCTTAATACAATATATTATATTTATTACTATTATTATAATTTTTATTTTTATTATTGCCAACGGGTTAGACGTAACTCATGGCCGTGGAGTCGCTTTCTTTTGGACAATATGACTGACAACACGGGAACACACACTGCAGCGTATTTTTGAATGCTTCTCTGAAGTCTCGGTTGAAGTAGGCGTATATCAATGGGTTCAGCGATGAGTTGAAATAACCGATCCAAAACAACACGGTCACCAGTGTTTCCGGGAAGCTACACGGATCTCCGCATAATGTCGCTATCACATACCTGCGAACGGAGAAACGTAATTACGATTTCGATGATATTTTCAATTTTATGTGTAAAAAAAAAAAAAAAAGTTAAATAAACATATAAATTTTCATTTACATTTAGGACCGTTTAAAATGTGTGAAACTTGATTAAGGGTAACGTTGCACAGGGATATTATGTAAATTTATCATGTGTACTATGCATTTGGAATTCTCTTTGAAGTCTTATTACCACGGTAATTCACCACTACAAAGTTTTGAATACCCTAATTATGATAATCGGTTTTGATGTGTAACGGTTCACTATTACGCTGTTGGTTTTAGATAATTTTAGTTAATTTCGATTGAAATCACCGCAGTGTGGTGACGTTCATAAACAATGTTTATTTCGTATTATAAACTGTTGGTGCGGGGGACGAGTTGAGAAATTCACGAGTTGAGAAAGACAACATCGGTGAATAACGAACACATTCGTGGTATACATGTTGGTACGGTATCGCGTTCAGTGCACCGCATAATGCACGGCACCGTGTAGTGCGCAGTTTAATTCTGGTAAACGGCACCGAACCATCAACGTCCGCGGAACGTCATCGGCGACGAGTAACTGTACGGATACGCGGGCGCTGGCTGTGTGTCGTTCGGCAAAAGACTCGTCGGCAGAGGTGATCGACTGTTGCGCAGTACAAATGTACTACTCGATCGGACGGCGTTCAGACTCCGAACATTTCTACGCACGTCGGAAACGCATTAATTACGGGCGGGCGTCGACGACGTGGTGAACGTGTGTTTTATAATTCTTTCGTCGGACACGCGCATTAATCGATCGAAAGTACCATAGCGCGTGTTCGCCGCGTACGTCCGACGGAACACGGGAACGATTCAAGTGCGTGTGTTGTATCGGTTTGGTATGCGCGCGGACAAAAATTTAAATCTGACCCTATTCAAACGTATACACCCTCTCTCACGCCGACCGGAAAAAACGACGCTTCTGGTTACGGGTGTGGAGACTACGAGACGACGACTGAACGGTACTTATCGGTGTTGTATATAACGGAAATACCAATACGAATATGACGAAATCGGACCAACGCGAAGCATCTCTCCGGTGAGGGATAAGAAAGGGAGGGTAGTGTTGAATTTCGAGCTCGACCGTGTCAACGATGATTTATACGAGTGATTGTTTCAGCACGAATGTGTTTTATCAATTATTCGACGGGAGAGTCGATTGGGCGTAGGGGGCGAAACGATTTATGGTCCAGACCAGCGGTTCTCAATAACTTTGAGGCCGTGACCCCCTATAATATGACCAACATTTTGGGCGACCCTTTTATTACGGTAACATTAGAAAGTTCCGATAAATCAATATGATTCATATGATTAATACAATTTCGAATTTCAACAATGATTACCGTGATGATATTTACAAAAACACCTTACTAGTTATTTCATTAACAACGACTCTATAAAGATTATTGGTGACCCCTTGTTTGAGAATCGCTAATCTAGTCGAACGTCAGACCTATAGATGCCACGAGTGGGCAGAACGACGGTGACTTTTTCGGACACCGGCTAGCAGGTATATGCTGTAGACCACGATCCCGTACAATATTATTGGGAAAACATATCGTCTTTGTTGACGGAAAATTGGCGGACTCCGTGATCCGTGTTGGTTATCGTGTCAGACAGTCGCTGAACGAATGTGTATACAAGTGCTCGTGCGTGATGTATGCCGTACACGAAACGATGGTTGGTCGGTAAACAATACGGTTTTCGAATGGTGTTGTCTGAGTAAAATCCAAAAACCGAACAAAAAATCGAATCACTCGCTGCAAATCATATTTCGTAAATATTATACTGATGGCTACGGCTTTCAGACGTCGTTGTCAGTTAATGGTTTCGTCACTACAAATTACGAAACATACGCCGTAATACGTAATACGCATCGACGTCAAATATAATTCGCTCAAACGGAAGTTTTATCTAATTCGTTCACTGTTCAACGTTAAAATGTCGAGCAGTTCTTATTGATCATTGGTCGTTGTGGTTCGCGCAGTCGGCTTTGTTAATTTTTCAACTTGAGATATTGTGCGACTGGCTGATAAATTCATTATTCATGCCAAAAACCGCATAGAAAGATTGTCAGTGTAGTACAACTTCTCGTTACGGTTAATTTCTCGTAGACTATTATTTGTCCGGACAACTTTATCGAAGAAAAAAAAATTACGCGATTTATTATTAACTCTTCCTCTCCTTCGAGTTGAACGATAAATATTTAGAGCTTATTAAAATTACGACCATGAATACGAACAATTGTTTCTCCGACGAATCAAGTCGTTCTTGAGAATCAATTGCGCAGCAATCGCAACGATTAACACCAACGCCGAAAAGAAAATATTGAATTCGGTGTGATTCGACGGAGCTACTTTATCGGTTGTGTACTTGGGAAATTTCGAAACTTCCCTCTCATATTATAACCGTATGATTGAAATTTTAATGAAAGTCATTGATCGAAAATCGTTCGAAAATCTTCTACAGTGATGTATAGGGTTTAGTTTTTAAAGCATAAAAATGGCAACAAAAAAAATAAAATAAAAATTGTTTGAAAAAAAAATTAAAAGCGTGAACAAAAATTAACTTATATTATGTATAAAATTAAATAAAAATTAAAATTAAAAAATTAAAAAAAAAATAATTAATTACCTAATATTTAATTTGATTTTCAGTCGTGAACTGTCTCTATTATTAGACAAATTGTTTTCGAAAATGAACGCTCTACAATCATTGAAATTATCGGTGCGTCATACAAGCCGTTTCGTTTAAATATAACGCGTAATAATCAATAGTTGATTAAACGTTATACGGTGTGTTGTAATTGTTTCTAGTTCTTGTTTTTTGAAAGAACATGATTTAATTTATCCGAAATATTTAATGATTCAAATGGTCGATGTTATAAACGTACTGACCGTTGGTATTGCTATTTGAGGGTCGATAAGCTATCGACGACAACATTACGATTAACCGAACGTTTAAAATTGCGGACTCAGCAAACAACCATTTTACAAGCGTTTGGTTGGTATAAACATATTCCCCTAACAATTTTGTTTTTCATAATTTCAAACAAAATTGTTCGTTCATTTTTTGAAAAGTAAAATTATTTCTTACAAATAATTATTTATTTGCAATACATATTTTGCAATAAGTTTTTTTAATTGGTGGTGCACATATGGTGAACCGGGTTAATATTTGAAATAACCTTCATTCTTACAGTTTAATCAAAAATGGTTATAGTCCAAAGTGGAGGTAAAAAAATAGCAAATTGAAAAATAGCGAAATAAGAAAAAGCAAATTTTACATTGTTACGAAAACCAAAACAGCGAAATATTATTTATGTTGTTTATATTTTATAGTTTATTTTATTTATTTATTTAATTTTATAGTTAATTGAGGTATTACAAACGAACGAAAATAAAAGTTAAAAAAACTAAGATTATTTATATTCACAGATTTTGTTTTATTTTAATATTATAAGAATATGTATTATTACCACAATCCTTACATTTGTAAGCTCAAGATATACGCATTACTTTTCAAATAATTAATATTGTATTATAAGATGAAGTGATACTCCTATTTTTTTCTGAACAATTTTTATACACTACACTACTACAATACATAACACTTCAATACTTTATGTCATCGAACGTCGAACACAACTTCATATTGTTTCTACATATGTACTATGTTCACTATTCACGATAAAATCGATAGGGAATTACTTTGTTACTTAGATAGTTGTTATATTATTGTTAATTATTAGGTGCTTATTATATGCCTAATTGTCTGATAACTGGTTTTATCAGTACAAAAGTTATTATAGTTATCTCCCAAGCATTCGATATATTTTCTATCGCTCTAATTCAGTTTCGCTAAATTATTTTTCGATATTTTGAATTTACTATTTTTCCTTTTGCTGTTTTTTTCGCTTATTTGACCGGACACCGTCAAAAACATCACTGGTATTATCTTAATTTAATATTCAAAAATTACAAAAAAAAAATTCATAAAACAGTGATTAATAATCTAACAAATCATTAAGTATGAAAAATAATGAAACAAAATTAAACGCTAACCACTATAAGCTTTTCGGCGTTGTTGTAGTTGACTTACTCATCAATGTCTTTTACTTCTATAATTTTTTTTATTTATAGTGATTATTAATAGTTATAAGCATAGTTTTTATACAAGTTACATGAAACGCCATAACCAAAACTGTAGATTAATGAATTGAGCAAACATATAAGCGAATAAAAAAAAACCGTTTATTTTGACAAACTGTTCAAAAAACATTAGGTAAGCATTTGAGAACATTGGGCAAACCTTTGAGAAACAATGTTCCTCCAGATATTTGTTAGGTGTAGACACAATTTAATACATTTAATAATCAAACCGATATTCGAAAACAAAAATACTCGATAACCGTAATCCATACTCCGTGTTTGACATAGACAACTATACCTATTGTCATACATACGATAAAGCGAATTTTTACAATTTTCATTAGTTGTTATAATAATAGAACAATAAACATATGAACATCCCACGGCTGAAATAATTTCAGAAAAGCAATAATAAAGCATAAAAAAAAAGCAAAAAAGTAAAAAAGTAACTTAGAATCAGTATGATCTGAAACGAATATATGTATAAAAATTAGATTTATATTTCATACATATAAACAGAAGCATATGATTTAAATCCGAGCCTCAGTAATATTCTTTTAATTGGTACTACGGTGTCCATTTTTGCACTCGTAACATGTTTCGAAAAACGATGATTTGAACACACGACGTGATGGTAACATGCGAAACGGCAAACGAGAACATCGGAAAGTCTTCGACGAAAGGTCCGTCAGTTCGACACCCCGAACGCAATAAAAACAATTTTTAGGGTCATATTTATTGTTATGAATTCCAATTTTCAGGTTACAAACGATCTAGAAAAAAAAAAAAAAATAGAAAAAAAGTTGACGTTTTGATTTCGAGGCACGGAGCATTAGACGGAATTTCCGACTGCTGTTTTCCGTGATACCCGAACGAGTACGTGATGTGACAGAGGCATCCCGTCAGATTGTACATCGTTTGACAAGGGTCGCGTGAAATGTTCGAACGGTTTTTTTTTCCGGTCACAGCTACCTATACCTGTCAACTGCTGATTTATGCGTACGCAAATTTATTTATTTTATTTTCACACATATTATGACGAGTCCTCGACATCGATTATCGTTAGGCGCTTGATGAATTTCGCGCGATCAGTCATCAATCTGCTGGGAACAATGTACGCGTGTAACAATATTGTATTTCATAATAAAACATTTAAACATTTATTTTTTTTTTTTTCGATTTCAATGGCTCGGCAACGGTGTCGTCACATGATATTAATAAAAACGCGTCGTCGTTTTAATTGTTTTTCGACGGCTGTTATTCGCGAACGATTTGTAATTTGCATTTCGTTCTGCGAGCTTAAGCGCAACCGCAGTCGTCCGGGGCACGGGAATCAATCGCTCGAGTTGTACAATTTGACGGTCAAGCCAAGAGGTATGCGCGGTGTTAAACAAAATCGATTTTCACGTGGATTTCATCGAGAATGTTCCGTTTAGAAATCGGACTGCGCTTTCCAATATGGGTGAACGCACGGCGTGTGCAACGTCATCGCGGGTCGCAGATCTGGTTTCAGTCAAGCGAACCATTGTCATTTCGTATGGAGTTAATGAAGTGTTCAGCTTACGGAAAAGTTTGTCGAGCAGTATTAGACTGAAGTTTCAATAGGACTACGAGCCGAAGTTAATCGACGGAACAAAAATGAACTCGCAGTCGGAGGTCGATAAAGCGTTGAAATGCGTGTTAAAATAATTGTTCTTAACGCAATCGAAAGGGGCATGCAGATTGAATATTTATTTTGTTTGGATATTTTTTGATTGGGCTCGAAAATTATAACCTAACTTTGTACAAGCGTTTTGGAAAAATAAAAATATTCATTTGTGAACAAAATATTGGTTAAAAAAAAAAAAAAAAAATAAACGTACACAATAAATGTAAACTACCCTACAACATATTTTAGCGTTTCCAAATCCATCATGTTTGCATAACGTTTTTACGCTGTATTTGTACATTGATGATTCATAAGATATGTGTACGTATGCGTGTTTGCAGAAATCCAGTACATCCTCGCGTGAATACTATTTGCTTTAGTCAATGTTAGCCGTCAGCAGGTTTTGACGGGACAGACAGTTATTATTAACTCAATAGGATAATGATTTATATCGTTACCTTGTGTTGATTATTTACCAGTAGGACTCGGTGCATTGACAACTACGAATAAGTTAGTAAAAAAAGAAAGAGTCGATTTTGCGTTCAAAATGTTTATGACGAAGGTATTCAGATGATATTGATTGTTGTCGCTGGGATGCGTTTTTCGATTATTTTCAGGATAGTATCCCTGACATTGAGCACGGTCAAGATGACAGAACGGACTAATGTTGCGATGTGTTTAAGGACTATGTAGCTAGATCCTAATTATTCAGCAGGGACGAAAAGATTGTCTACGTTTGTATCGGTGACGATGTGGATCACTAAGAACAAGCGCACGGGTTGATAACGGAGAAGTGAAATATGGAAAACGTCGGTTTCGTCGAGTACAAGTTAGGTTTTATACGGTCGGAATAGGTGCCGGATGGGTGGGCAGGTTGCGAAGAAACGATAAACCGTCGTGTTTCGAATACGACTCCGAACGAAGCTTCCGGTTCACTTATACGGTTTTCACTTTATTATTTTTTGACCATCCACTGCAGTGCTCGCATATTGTTCACATTTTACGAAATTTCTATTCGATCGATACGATTGTTTGATAACACTTCAGCTTCCGAGAACAATAGTGCGAATAATCGCTGTACACGGCTATAGCGTAAATTCCGGTTTCAGCCTACCTAGGTCGGATAAGTTAGAAGATTCAGGCACGGGTTTCGACATCACTGTCGAACGATGGTTGCGTTTTAGACAGTTTCCCGCAACGCAGACAAGTTGTCCATTACATATCTAATGATCGGAGAAATATACGCAAGAATATCAGACCCGACGGAAAGGAGTAAAATCGGTTGTTGGCAATTCGAGACGAGTTTGGAGCGGTTCTCGCAGCGATCTAGAGTGTGATCGATGCGTCGCCGGATCGTTCGGAATAATAATTAATATTCGATTGGGTGGCAGTACGGTGGAGAGAAAAATCTTTTTTTTTCGTATCGCAGTTCGAGGAAGAGTTATAATGAACCATCTCTTGATTTTTTCAACCATTTATGTACACACGCACACACACACATACACACATACACGCACACATACATACTAGTATATTATTATTTTTCTATTAGAATATACCGCAGTCCTTTGCAAATAAAGTATATTATATACATACTCTACATACATACATACATATATACTCCTAACTAATACGTGTTTTAATATCCATCTACGTTTTGTACTTCAAATACAAAGTAATTGCATTTCTTGTTTTATTATCTTTTATTCTCTTGTTTTTTTATTTTTATTATTAATTCTTTCTCCTCGAATATTTATACAAGGATGTCAAAATGGATTTTAACCAGGTTTTTCTTCAACATTTATATATTAACTATACTTATATACCTGGGGAATAGAGTTTAGAAATTGAAATGTGTATTGAATCCGGGTTTCATCCGTTAACCGTAGTCCGAGAAAAATCAACCCATTTTGAATCCTTAATTTGTAAACCGTACAAATAATTGAAACACGATACCTTACCTTATTCACTTATAGAGTGAAACGTTTGACAATTTGTTATAAGGCATTTGATCTCTGATTATTACGCAGGTATTCTGATACTATGTAAGCAAAGGAAAGCGCGTTAGTCCCGAGTTTCGTGACCAGCCGAAGGTAGGATAACGAGATGCATAGTATTTACGCAAGTATCCACGAAATCGTGATCACGGAATTTTGATGACCGAATAGTCACCCCAACATGGTATTGAAAGATTATCAATTACAATGAAATAATATAATAGTATAACAAAAATAATAAAAAAATGAATATACACTTTTCATAACGTGCGTGTTTCACTACCATTGTAATTGATAATCTTTTAATACCATGCTAGGGTGAAAAAACCGATAGTATATATTATATACTATCGGTTTTTTCGAAATAAAAATGATCGGATCACATAATTTGGACTTGAAAATTGTTTTTCAACATAACTTAATCTCTTCCAGCTTTCAAAGTATCAATTACTATTGGAAATACGAGTATATTCTCATTGCATATAGCCACAGCGTTTTGAGTTAATTTTTTTTTTCGATTATTAAGTTTCCATCGAATAGATTGAAATATTTATTGTTTGCATCGTATATTTTTAAACAGTTCGAACAAATTTCGCCATTTGAACGTGATTCTCAGAATACCAAAAGTACAACGAAAAACAAAACAAAAATCGTGGTGGTCAACGCGTATAGTGTCGAGGAAATAACGATATTTTGTTTATCCATACTGATTATCAGTGTTCCAAATGTTTTCGAGACTCGAAATAACTTGCACTATCCGAGGTTTGAAACGTAATTTTACACAGCAAAATCCTTCTATTTGAAAGTTTATTTATTTTTTTTTATTAACAATGTATGTACACTTACATACCGAGAAAGATTAATATAGACATCAGTGTTGTACTATAAGAATAAGACAAAACTGGTTGCGCTTTCGTGGACGTTGCTGCACTCGCGTTTGCGTTCAACTTGATAAAAAACACAATAATAGCTTTCTATTGTCTGAAATCCGTTTTCGTTGAGTTGAATGCAAACGATGATGGTGACGTCTAGCGACTAGCGTCGTGGGTTGCATCCACGCGACCGCTACCAATTCTTACGACAAGATGCACTTTCATCCGTCATACTCTTACGTTGTTTTAAAATCAACAATAATAATGTGTGTATAGCCCTCATGTTTCATCAATAAACATATAATGTAGAGTCAGTGACGGTTCTTATAATTTTTTCTGTAGGTTAGTAAGGGTCCTTTGATATTATAATGCTCTAGTTGACCCGCCAGACGTTGTCCTGTCTTAATTATGAACTTTGAATTCGAATTGGTATAATTAAAAAAAGTGTTTATTATTCTAATGCTTTATGATTTACAACATTCTTAGTTTTTTTCTTGCGAGTATATAAATAATTGTGTTGGTATTCCGGTACGGGAATAGGCGACATATAACTGTGAAAAACATGGATTTTCAAAATGTATGTCACAAACACTTAGTGACTGTCCTAATGAATTATTTATCGACAATGCAAATGCTAGCCGCATTGGAAATTGCAACCGTTAAAAGTCGAATGGCATTTTTAACCCTTAAATGCCTTGCAATATTGGCACACAACGTTTATTGGTCCAATAGCAACGATTTGCTGTGAACTGTAATCGATTTCCACGTTTTAATTGAATGCAGCTCGATAGGGGTTAAACGCAAACATTTCTATGTTGTTGATTCCGATTACATCGATTCCGTTCAACTTCATTCCGCGCATCGCGTTGCTTGTCAGTTTGACTTGCTCTTCTATATCTTCGACTAGCAGAATCGCTTCAGTTTGTACGCCTATTGCTAAAATTTTAAAAACAACCATACCAACATTCTTTAAAAAATTATTAACACTTATCAGTAAACTTACTGTACTGTGGAATTCTGACGGATGCATTTGTTTTTTACGATAAACCGTAATTACGTAATGCCAAAATTAAGGGAATACATATATATTTATACACGCCAATAAAACAAAAAAAAAAAAAAGATCAGGTTGTAGGTAGCTGGAAATCCGCAGGCCGCCGTGCCGTACGTTATGTATATATGTATACAATTTACATGGTTATATTAATTTTTAATTTTCCGTGCAACTTTCTTAATTTTTTTATTACATAAGAACTTTGCCTGATAATTACGAACACAACAAAAAAAACCATTAGTGAAATCGGTGCAGTCGTTTACGTGTGATGCCGTGACCAAGGGAAATAGGGATTCATTTATATATATATATATATATATATATATATATATACTAGCTGATCCCGTGCACTTCGTTACTCGTTAAATATACTAACTCTATATGACTCAAACTTTGTTCAATTCGTTATTTAATATTCGATGAATGATGTTCTAGATTTATCTTAACTTTTCTGTTGCCCGGAATAAAAATTCTGATTTGCAGCAGTATATTATCAGGCAGGCAATTTACCTGCGGTAGATCGCAGACCTAGTGCTGTTTGTACGTAAGTGTATGATTCAACTCTAATAAAGTAATACCAAGTTTGACATAATACGGTGGATTAATATAATCAATTAATACATAATCCTAACCTAACCTTAACGTACTAAAATCCGATGAATAAAAAAAACCAAATTTAACCTTTTTTAAATTAGCCTATCTTCTTTCCACAGATCTGCACACAAACATTCATGAGATCATGACCAAAATCATAGGAGCCAAGTAATCATGAGAGCCAATTAACAAATAACAAAACACCAAATAATTATTATATTAATTTTATATATATCCACCAATGGCAACCACTAATAGATAAATATTATTCTCAAATCTTATAACCCCCATAGCAACCATTTATACACAAACATTTTTATCGTAAATCTCAAAATTCCTGTTTGAGCACCTCCCGGGGGTGGTCAATCCCCTTTTTAAATTAGCTCAAACCTACTCTCAGACCTACCAAATATACACAGAAAATTTCATGAAAATCGGACAAGTTGTTTCGGAGGAGTTCGATAACCAACACATTTGCGATTCATTTTTATATTATAAGATATATAGATATAACAGACATAAAAACGTTTTACACGTTAATAATGTATTACTTAAATTGCAATTTTTATATTTAATTTAAAGGTTCTTAAATTTAACTCCTGTAAACAAAAAAAAAATATATTATAGTATTCTAAAATCCGAGCATCTCGAGTGAATAATATATCACAGCCTAAACTCGGGACCTGGAGAGAGTCCAGACTCCCTGGATCTCCCCCATCCATAAAACCGCTACTGTGCGCAGTACGCCACCGACTATTAGAAATTTATTACTAGATATTACAACTCTTCACCGGTTAAATCAGTAACAACACATTACGCGATCGGTTCCGAGTGTGTACACCGCTCACGCGTCAACGTTAACCGCACGATTGATTCATCGGACCACAGGCCGATCAATGGATCCGAGATAACAAGTCCGGCACCTTATTTGACCGACGGACACGTAAATGTAACATGTACATGGAAGTTTGGTTGGCGAGTTGCTAAAGTTCATCATCGGAGCGTACGAGTAAAATTCTCGAAATCTAGCCTGAGGCGCACATGATATTAATAACGTCAAAAAGTAAAATATAACTTTCGTGGAGGGATGTCTATTAAGCCATCCATCATTTGAACATTAAAACCTTCGTAAATTCGACTAGTAATAAAAATAATAGTAATATCACTCTGACGATATTTTATGAAGTAACTTTTATAATTTATATAAGAGGTGATTCTTCAAGAAATTCGTTCGATTTCTATATGCGTTTATTTATAACCATACTTCAATATAACGTGATTTTTATTCTTCAACGCAATTTGTGTGTTTTAGAAAAATTTGTCTCTATTAAAATTTCATTTATCGCTATACTAATTCCTTCCCTACGATATATTTTAAGTTTTAATTTTTCTAGACGAAAAAGTCGATGTTGAACTGCATTCTTATGAGATGGAATATTTTCCTGAAAAACTTCGACGTATAAAATCAAACCGTACAGTGAAACGTTGTAAGTGCTTAAAGTTTGAATGAAAGTTTTTCTTCCAAAAAGTATTCCGCTAGATTTCTATTCACAATAATATATGAATTGAAAAAAAGAAAAATGTTGCCGTTTAAAAATAGAGAAACAAATTGTACGAAAATTATTGCGATGAAAAATATTTATAAATATGAAAAGTTTACAAGAATGTTATGAAGCGCAAATGAAATCAAATTTTGGGAAAATGATTTTTTCTCTTTAAAAACTTATAGATTTAAGTATAGACAGTTTATATTTGCGTAACGTACTTTAAATGATCACTCTGT
Organism: Sipha maydis; assembly: GCA_034509805.1. Taxonomy (NCBI): domain Eukaryota; kingdom Metazoa; phylum Arthropoda; class Insecta; order Hemiptera; family Aphididae; genus Sipha; species Sipha maydis. Next base: position 66,334 of record JASXSY010002955.1, read on the forward strand.
ATATACGTACGATTGGTTGCAGGGTCAAGTTTTCACATTATCAGTGTACCGTTTCGAAAAACGATCGACATGTGTTTAAAGAACCGTCCTGTATATAATAACATTCGCAGTGCTTGAGGACGGAGACGTGAGGGAACTACCACTTATGTTTTGAAAATATTCAAGCGTAGGAATCCGATGATATCCATATGCTGTAATTCTTAAAATAATATTTTACCCGTACGTGTTTACGTGTAGGATCGTGAGACGCGAATTTTATTTTCAGAAGTATTATGTTTTTTAGTTTTGTTGTGTACATATTCAAATTTTGGGTGAAAAATTATCCAGTGCAACATTATTTTAACAGTACAGTATAGTTTCAGTTGTAAATACATATTTTTTATAAATACATATATTTTTAAATGACAATTAGTGAACCTTGTAATTTAGCGATTATAGAAGTTTTAGTGGAAAAAAAAAAAACCGTTACAAACGAACAAAAAATTGGTAATTAAAAATAAATTAACTCTCGCATAATATTTTACTAAATGAGTTGCACTCAGAACTTTGATCGATAACAAAAATTAAATGTTAGAAATACTCGTGCTTGTGTGAGACTGCGTATTATGTATCATGAATATAACTTAATTTATAAATAATAACTTGCCAGATAATATTGATATCTAGTCTGGTGATAAAAGCGTTAAAAGATTGGTAACAGCATTTTAAATAAACGAGTTACTCACGGTTCGGGGGATCTAGATAATTTAAAGACTTAAAATATTTCTTAAAAATATCTTCATTAACCCACTTTTAACTACGATTTCAACTTTGTCTTAATCTGAATGCAAAAGATCATTTAGTTCTACGAATAACATAATAAAGTCTAAAAGAAACGCTCTGACTTCTGAACACATAGTGTCATTATTATTTATTAGTTTTGTTGGACTATCCGTTTAATTGTTTAAACCAGATCAGTATGATAAATTTGGATTGAATAAGGTAAAAAATTGCAGAAGATGTAAGATGTTCAAAGTGAGACGAACATGACATTGATCATTGATATTGATATTTATTGGTTTATTTAAATTTATAAAATAAATAATTGTTTTTAATTTTTAAACAAAAAAATAAAAACTAATTACTGCTGTATAATGTAAAATATGGTTGCAGTTGGGGGGTGTGAGAGGTAAATCCTCTCACTTAACAATAAGTCATTAAAATGTTCAGAAACGCACATATTTTTTAGACTTTTGAATACCTTTTCATTTTTTTTTTTTTTTTTAATTCAAGCACTGATCATTCGCTTACACCACTCAAATATCAAAAAGGTTAGTCTTTGTTAAATTATTGGTTAGATGAATCAACTAGTTTAACAGATACGATGCGTTGACGTTAGAGATATTATTATTACTAATATTATTATTGTTATAGTTATTACTATTATTATCATTATTACCATTGAACCCCAATATAGTAATACAGCGTTTAAATTATACTGCTTGTAACGATCGTTCATTCGACTTAATGTACAGTTTTTTTTTTTTTATCAACAAATTACGTTAGCATATCTTTAATATATGTACAAACGCGTATTCTTATTTATTCAATCTACCAATATCAGCTATATTTCTACGGTCGATAAATTCATCAACGACATAATCAAGTTTTCTCAGACCATGTAAATTACCATCGACATCGTTTTAATATTTTTTACTACACGTATTGTAACAATATTATTATACTTTAGACGAATGATATGATGTAACAACTTTAAAAATTTAGATAACGATGGCGAAATTAAATTGCTCAGAAATGCTATTTTTCAGATTTTTAAACCGTTTAAAACTTTTCAAGCGTAAGTTGTTTTATTTGAGTTTATTATATTTATTTAAAATAAACTTACATATTATAATATTCAAAAAATAAGCTGCTAATCAGCAAAAAAACGAAAACAGTTTTTCATCTCTTATTACTATAATGTTATAATTTTAAAGTATAAAAATAAATAATTTTTTTTATAGAAATGGAGGCTGAAAATAATTTTCCTTTTTTATTTTTACTTACACGAAATTTGTGTATAGTAGAAGAAGACTGATTAAAGTATAAATAGGTAAAAAATTAAATATTATAAGATTATTATATATATTAATAAAATAAAATATAACAGCAATCTAGAATTGCATGTTAATGTTTAAGCTTTTAATATATAATTATTCTATAATTACAAGTCAATAAAATCAACTAAATACTTATTAGGATCTTTGAAATTATTCGTATCCATTGAAAAACGTGTCTACCGTAGGTAAATTCAACTGATAGTTGTTGTGTACTAAGGAAATGAGTTTTGATTTAAATATTCTATGATTTTGACATATTAAAATGTTATCTATTTTATTACACAATGTACCTATGGCATTTTATTGACTATAATATGATAATAATGATTTTTTAAAATTATATTATTATTATTTTTAATTGAATTTAATTTAACACTACATGTTGGCAACGTTGCATTCATTTTCGTACGCAATCGTAATATTTTTAAGGCCTATATAGAGAAATCGTACGCAATCGTAAAAACGTACGCAATCGTAAAAACGTACGCAATCGTTTTACTAAAAGGGACAATCGTACGCAATCGTATATCACCAGCATTTATATTTATCGTTATACCTTGAAAAATGTCTGAAGAAAATAAGTTATTAAAATAAACGTTCATGTATTTTAATTGATAAAAGTAATAAATACGGCTCCGAAGCAATAAGTTTACATTATTAGATCATAATTATATGGAAAATTATTTCCTCTATGAATTTTAATCATTAAACTTTTGACTTTGATTATGAACCACTTTTCAGTTTTCTCCTTTCTAGCAGCCGATAAAAGCGAGTGCCTAATACACCATACGACTTTTCTAATTTCCACTCGTATAATTATGCGTAGAATAAAATTGGTTAGATTTCGTTTGAAGTGTAGTCAGAGTCGTGCAAATAAGATATTTTGAAGTTATTCAAATTAGGGCATGCATTTTAACGTTATCATAACATATGAGCCACTTTGACGGCTGTTAAATAGCTCATTTTTTAAAAAATGATCTAATGTAAGCACTTAAGCTGTAGGTGTTAAAATTACCTCGAAAAATTTAAACAAACAAATTACATACTTCCACGTCTTATTATTCGCATTTGATATATTTATGGCTGGAGGGGTTTTAATATTTTTTTCGTTCTCACGTTTACTTTAAAAAATTTACTTAATTTATTGCAGAACAGTGTTTGTTCAACGAGAGAGGCTTAAAACGAAGAAAACTCAAAAAAAAGAACTTATTTATTTATTTATTGTGTTTTTTTTTTTTATATATAATGTCATGTGTAAAGCAAATATACATGTACACTGTACATTGTACAGGTATGCATTGGGTATTACGTGTCTTATGTTTTTGTCGGTAGGCTATTTGAGAACATTTTTAATTAGACGTATTTGCATACCCAAGCGTTATCCCTCGCGAAACGTTAATCGTGTTCAGTTTTTTTTTTTTTTTTATATAGGATCAGAGTGTAGAGAATTTTGTTCGATTTCATTCACTACGATGAAATAAAAAAAAAAAAAAAAAAAAAAAAAACAAAACAGAAAATCCCGCAAGATGAATGCATCTATATATAGACGCAGTATCGTGTGAACTATTATCCACGTATTTGACACGTGTTTAATAGCGCTCTGTTGTTTGTTTCTTTCGCTCAACAAATTTTTACCGTATCTATAAGAAAGTCACATGATTTCCATCGTCGTAAAGTTGTGAATCCGAAAATCTTATTACATTATAAATGCATTAAATGCAAGATAAAAAACCAATCATTATTCAGTAGACATAATTAACTCAAGATCTATCTCGTATAATATAAGCAATCATAAAATCGCCTGATCTCTATCACTGAGGAATAACGTCTGGCGGAACGCGGTAGCCAGTAGCTGCTTATGTTAGCTTATCTTATGTTAATTACGGATAACAGTGATACGACTATGAAAAATAATCATAACATGTCCAAGTGTACAACAGTTAACAATTTAATTAACTGACGTCAACCACAGTACAGACTATTATTGAAATCTCAATGATGATGTTTTCGGTTGAAATCCATCTGCACCCACATTCTCAAAAAATATAAAAAAATATAAAAAAAAATAAAATAAATATAACCTTTAATCAAGAACCCCACTCCCATAAACACACACACACACACACTGCATCAATGAAACCAACACAGGTACTTCATAATACTAATTGCATTAATTCAAAGCTATAATAAGCCCACTGTCCTCACAACTGTCATAACCAAAATTATATAACGTGATGACAACATAACAACCTCTAAATCATTACTTATCCTCCTTTGCAACGCCAATGGTCTTCATTACTATTTAACTGATCTAATTCTTGTTTTGACCAAAAACATATAGTTAATATACTCGTATAAATAAATAAACAGTTTATGTATCGAAATTAATAAATAAATGCTTAGCCTGGAGTTATATTATATTTATATATTACGACTGGTTTCGAACTAAAAATTTAACGTTAGATATATACAAAGTCAATAAAATCGCGAGTATTTTCTGCAACGCGACCAATTAAAATGGCCTCGAACCATAATAACCCAGAAAATATTTACAGATACCTCCATTTTATATATATAAAAAAATATATCAATCATTATTGATACAGACAAAATTGAAAATTTATTTGCAGAGAACAATAGATTTATAACATTCAAATAAAATATATAAAATAGTAAATATCAATTATTTATTTATTCGCTTGTATCACATTATCACCTATGCGAATTTGGCGCCTAAAATAGTTAAAAAAAAGATAAGTAGTTAGTTGATGTGTGAAACTTCAACCTCCTATCCTCTCTACATATACAACGAAATATTTGCCTAAGACCTCGGTGAATCTCCTAAATACCTCAACACTTTATCTACATGGTAGATGTTTCTTACTGGCGTGTCAAAATGAATGAAAACAAGTCAGTTCTCTGCCAAGACCATCTTCCTCTAGTGCTCATAAACAACAAACTTATACCCAGATCTGAAATTGGTAAATATATAGCCTAACCTTCGACAAACAAATGACTCAGGGAAAACTTATCCACGCAACAAAAATAAAACTTAACTACTCTATCTACTCCGACAGTTTTGGTTAATTAAGTTAGTTAAATATTCAAAAATTCTTCTTTAAGCTATAATCCATATTTATAAACTCTTACTCAAACCCATGTGGATAGATTACATGCAACTATGGGACTTAGATAAAAAATCTTATACGCAGAAAATTCAAATCAAACCCTACATAGAGACTCCACACACTCCAATACAACAGAAGCAGCTATAATACACTACACAACATTTAGAAATATGCTTCCAAAGCACAACAACTAATTTTTTTAAAATATTTTTATTGACACTAGAAATATTTCTAAAAGACTCATGTAACAACGGTCCTGGTGTCTAATCTAATCTATAATTGTAAGCACCACCAAACCAGAAATCTATGTCATATTGCATCAATAAACGATTTATTTTTCATAACGCTGACTCTATTAAGAAATATTTAATAAATAATAATCATTTGTGCTTATTGTACTATATGTTATGTACATATTGTAAAATATTCGAAAAAATAAATAAAAAATATAGGGGTGTATAGTATAATATAATATAACAGTTACGATTTTTCCACTCACATTTTAGCGAGTCGTTTCACGGTCGTTATCACGTAATACACAGAGGTGCATCGAAAGTTTTGAAATAATAACTGGTACTTTTCATCGATCCGCATTATAAGTCATCGTGCTATTACCGAAAAAAATAAAACGACACGTTTGCACTCATAAAGATACACACACACACACACACACACATTTAAAATATAAAGCTTTTTGAACTTGTAAAAGTTATTTCACATTGAGTGCAAGAGCACGCGTGGTTATGTTTAGTAAGAGTAATAATCGTAATTCTGAAAATTTGTAGTTGTATACTGACAGAAAGTTGAAGTATAAATATTACGTTTCAATATCCTTCTCTTAAAATTACCTATATTACCTATATATACCTATTATATTATATTATGTATATTCGTCCATTTTTAGTTTCACTTTTTCACATTATTCATGGTTTATTTTGAGTAATTTTTAAAACTTTAAATTGTTTCCTACGATGTTTACCATGGAAAATATTTGTATGAATTATAAAATCAATGCTTATATAAGAATATGAAATTTCAAATTTTTAATTCGTAATGAAGACAACCGTATTAATCGTAAAATAATATAATACACATAAGTTAAATGTTTAAAATTAATTTCGTAGGTGTTTTTGTTTCAGATATACGCATGAAATAGATAACAGGGCAATAGACATACGAGATCGAAAAATCGACGAAATCAAAACACCACTAACTTAACTAGAATAATGGATTTGATAAAATGCTTCTTTATCTTTTTAGATTTTTATGTTATTTGCATACATTTATTCCATGCATTTATAAGATTTTCAGATTTTCAGGTTTACACTGTAATATTAGTACGCGTGGTTTATAATATCATGAAAATAATGTGTGTATATTAACACGTCACTGAAGTGTTATTATTTTCGGAGGGAACGCATCGTAATACCGAGAGTTATTGTAATCCTATTGTTGGAAACGAACGGTGTACGTGTAATATTATTCCGCCTGAAAACGAAGAAATGCTACATCAACTTGTTTCCCGATACAGATGATCTGCATCGAAGTTGGTTTTCCTCTACCGAAACCCAAGCCTTTCGACGACGGGATAGTATTTTGTAACAGTGTTTTTTGTTTTTTTTTCTTTTTTTCCGAGGCATTTTTTTATGTTCCATTTTTTCGTGCTCTTTTGTCAGCGAGCTGGCAAACTATATCATTTTCTCCCGTACGGAAACCGCGTGCACCTCACCATTTGTCATCGTTATTTTCAATTTATTGCCGCGCCCAATCGTCAACTCGCACCTTATGTACAATGTATTCGATACGTTTAATGAAATCGTCTACAGTTTTCGTTTACCTTCAGCTACCCGAACGATAATGAAAAAATAAATAAATAAATAAATAAATAAATAAATAAATAAATAAAATAAATAAGTAAAATTATTCACAGAAAAACTCTCGGCGACCTCGACCACCGCCGACGCCACCTACGCAATAATAATAATTATTAAAAAGGTTTTCACAATCAATTCAACGTCAAATATTATTCGAAAACGCGTCCCCCACGGTCGACGTTTCATTTCGTTTTTTTTTTTTTTTTTATTTTTATTATTCTTCCACAACTCTCCCCTCCTGTTCTTCCCACGAATTAATAATATTGTTACGTTGTTGGACATTTGACGACGTCTGTGGTGAGTCTGCGATTGAGTCTCCGGGTCGACGGGACTTATACCTGCGTTGGCATGACCGACGGCGAAGGTATCTGACCGACAGCATAATTTCATTGCGTACCGCGACAACCAGATTTCGATTTCCGAAGCGTAATACACGCGACCGGCTGCACGCGAGACTTGACGAGCATCATGATATTGCAATCGAAACGTCAGTTTTTTTTTTCCGAACACTAAGTAGACGCAGCGCGCAAGATAAGAGTACGGCAAACACCTTTTCTTATTGCTATAGCAAAACCACGTTTTTAAAGTAGCGAGATCGGTGCGCGCGCTTGTGTACGTATAAGTATGTGCGAGTTTGTATCGATGATCCGGATCGGCGATAAACTGCAGTCGGCGGTTCAATGCCGTTCAACGGTATTAAGCTCGTCGGTAATAAATAACGCTATCGGCGTGTAAGGAAACCGATAACCGAGCCAATAAAAGAGAAAAAACAAAAAAAAAAAAAAAAGAATGGCAGAGAAGAGGAGAAGGGAACGGAGAAAAAAAGAAATAACTGCGACGGAAGAATAGAGAGCTAAAATAACTTTTGCTCCCCAGAGCACGAAGCGCGCGAAAGCGGTAAGGGTCCAATTTTAATAATGTCGTGACCTTTAAGATTTATGTCAACCTCGAAAAAAAGAAAGAAAACTATGTGCTATTTTTCATCATCGTACATAAATTTCCAGCGGAAAACCTTCGCGCACCACATCACTAGTTTTACACTATTACCATATACATGTATGTATGTATATTGCTGCTACTGGTGTTCAGTACACGTCGTGCATACTGGGCCGTTCGTGTGCAAAGTAATTTAATGTTTTTATCGGTCAATTGTAGTGTGTTTTCTAGAAACCATTTTTTCTTTCCCCCCATTCGTTTTTAAAATCTATTTTCGATCTCGTTCTCCGGAACGGAAAATTTATCGGCGAGTGACGGGCGCGGGTCATCCGTTCGACCCGCCGCGCGTTAGGGATCTTATTTTCGTTGACCACGGGCCGGTTAGTTTTCGCGCCTGTCGACGTGTCCGGGAAATAATTTTGCGTCTCGAAACGTGGAGCGACAATGAGCGAAATCAATCGGAACCGGTGCTGCATGACCAAAAGCGTCGTGCGGTTTTCGCACCTAGAAAATGTTTGCGACGAGAGTGCGTAGTACGATCGCCGTGATGGTGGACTTATTGTGCGCGAAAAACGACGCGCCCTTCGAACCGAGCGTTTCGGAAACGCTTTTCGGCCGATGAAATGGACAGATAAGACCATAGGACTTTTCACTGCCAGGCACGTACGTTTATTTATTCATGTATTTGAAAATAAAACGGATTTCAACCCAATTACATACATAGGCATAACATAAATTTAGTTGTAATAACATTCGTGAGCAACATTAAACATAATTAAATACAAACTAAAAAAAAGATGAAATAAAAATTTATATTTTGGAATATAGAACACAACATAAGTCATAGTTATATCAATAAATATGTAAAACTGCAATGGTAGATACTTGATTTTTAAAATAATTAAAAGTGGTAGAATTTTGTAGGTATTTACGATGAACACAATAGATGTTTGAATTTTGGTAGCGTAATTCGTTGGTTGAGTTTTTAAAAAAAAAAAAAAAAATCATTCGATAATATGTTTGTTAGAGAAGAAATAATGAGAACAAGGAACTTTATTCGATGTAGAACATCAAGACAATCAATTCGGCCATTTAGTAATTTATAAATTAAACATAAATCAAGTATGATTCTCCGTTGTACTAGGGATTCGAGATTATGAGTAGTGAGTGAAGGAGTGTAAGATGAATGGGGGGAATTCTAGGTATATTTCATTTATAAGCAATAAATCGAATGAAATTATTTTGAACTTTATCCGGTATAGTTTTTAACCTCATGGATTATTTATATATTTTTATGGTAATGCGGCTGTGTGAGGTCGTCGTGTGCGCGATTCCTCCTCCGATCTCCACTCGCGGACGTAAAGTAACGAAATGTGGGAGTACAGCTGCTGCGCCACCACCGACGACGGCCTCGCACACGGTTCACGTAATGTACGCAACGTGTACGTACAACCCTGGGTCTAAAACTGTCAGCACTACGACGCGATTTGTGTACCATATGAAGTGAAATCTTACATACACACATATAGGCACGAAAACAGTTGAGTATTTGAGTATATAGGTCATTATAGAATCGGCTTAGACAATAAATAGATTACATAATAAAAATTATAAAAAATTACACGATTTCTCATGATTTTTAGACGGAAAGTTACTACACTATTTTAACTTTGGATTGAATGCAAGATCGTTTTTTTTTTTTTTTTAAATTAACTGCGTATCCCAAAAGAAACGGGCGAGTTTTAGGTCCCAGTACAACGGCGGTATATCGTTTGTACGCCGCACATTGAGATGAAATCATATTTAGCACGCCAAAATCATCATGAAAAAAAATGTTTTTTAAGTAAATCGAATTTATAAACTTAAACTACTTAAATTTAGGTCATTATTACTATTTTCACTACTATCATTATATTGTTCGATAAAGAAATCTTTAAAGTGTTGCTTTCCATTTACGCACTAGTAGTAAGGTAAAAAACTAGAACTGATGAATTTATAGTTTTTATGTAAGTATTTGACCGTGAATGTCTTTCATGTTACTTTATTATGAAAATATATTAATTTTTTCAATGAAATACTTTTAATTATAGGAATACTTCTTTTTTTTTAAAACATTTTTAAATTATTCTAGGTATGGATATTGACTATTCTGAACTTGGAAACTTGAATTAATTACAAAAAAACATAAATTTAAATTAGATCGGATGGTGTCGGACCACGAAAACTACAAATTTGAAATTTAATCATTCTATAGGTACTATATTTTAATTTCATATTTTGAAGTTTTTTCGTGTTAAAAAAAGTACGCCTTCTTCGATTTTTTGTTTTTTTTTTTTTATTATTGTTTTAATGATAAATATAGAGTTTAGCTTAAAATGTTATCTGATACATTTTTATAGTCCAAGTTGATGAACTAATGAATTATTAATATATAATTAAGTTTTAGTAAGTTAATAACTTACTAAAATAGTAAAAACATTTAAACCAATAGTTTTAATCTACACTGTGAGTATCGAAATAATAACTAAATATATCTTTCAATTCTTAATACTAATCGTGAAAGGTTGCGCGTCATGTGCTAATTAAAAATTTCTTTAATACGATTAGATAAACATTTTAGGACCATAATAATATTTATTTACTATTTATAATATGCAAAGAATATAAAATTATCATTATTGTATCTCGTATTATTTACAATCTTTATTTTTGAATTTTGGCGTGCTAGAATTGATTTCATCCCACTGTGGGCCGTGTTCGTAACTCCGTCAAAAGGAGGAAGATAAATGATGAACACCGTTTTTCGTGTAAATTATGTCTTATAGTATTATTACGTGGGTGACGCGTATTATAACGCTGTATACTTTTCAACGTTATTATCTCGTTTAAGTCGGATGCGTTTTGATTTTCAACTCGGAACGACTGATATAATAATGCACTCTGCTCAGATAACGGAATTTTTTTTTTCCAGCGCACGCATATAAATCTGATTATATTCCAGTTACCTAAATAAGCTAATGCATTGTTTTTCAAAATATATGAAAGGAGTGAAGCCTTTCTTGCTTGTTCGTAGTATCGTCCAAATTTCGCTGCATGCTTGATATTTTCATTCTTAAATCAGCATCAATATTAATTCTAACGATTTGTTTTTCAAACAACGGTCGTCAGTAAAAGCTTGTTCACATTTCTACGTCGTGCAAAGTTAAGTTACAACAATTAAAAAAAAAAAAAAAAACACCCGACAAGTTCTAACGAATTTAATAATTCCGATAAAACAAAATAAACATGAAAATCACTACAGTATTAATATATATATATAAATGTATTATCCGTGGACTCTCTGCCATCAAAATGCGAACCAAGTTTCTAAGCATGTCCGCAGTTCATATATTACGCGCATGTCGTGAACAATAACAATTTAAATCGAGAACGACAATTTGTGTTGCACTAGAAACGTCGAAAATATTGGGAATACTACTGTTATAGGGTTTATTTTTTTGTTAACGGCGTGAATCCGAATTCGGCCCAAGGTCGCACACCCGTTAAAAAAATCGATTTTTACTCTGAATAACTATTCAATCCCGTGGCAGAAATCTAATCTGTGTGCGGGTGAAATAAGTTGGAAACCAATTGATTAACAATGGCGATTTATGGTGTAGTGAGTGCAATTGTTTAGTTCGTATAACGTGTATGGTGATTTTATTTCGTAGAATCTCCGATAATTCGCGGTACTTAATATTATTATTCCTCCACATAATACGATTTTAGGACGAGACCGGGTCACGGTCACTCACGCGCCGTCCAGGCCGCAGTCATGTGCGTGTGTGTGCAGTGTACACAATTCGAATACGAGCCCGCTCTGACCTATTTGGCCGCCTGTGCTATACAAATAAGCTTGTTGCTCTCCCCCCCTCCCCCCAAATTTCATACTGAGTAATGCCCAGAGATTTGTTTAACTTCAAAATTGTGATTAAAACAATTTTTAGTTATCGTTTAAAACATTACGTTTGCAATAAATTTTTATTATACACGTAGTTGTTAAGATCATTTTTTCTGAGATTTGATTCATAAAGTGCAGCGGTCCTTTATGCTTAACATTGTGACGTCACACAAATACGTTTAATCGTCGTGTTCCCGGTTGAAATCCGTCACCCGGATTGTGTTGTTTGCAATCTCGTTTCAGTGCCGTGGACTAGTTTTTTTCTGGTGAGCTTTTGATTTTTATTCGGAGTTTACCCGTACACGGGTAAATAATGTAATAAGTGGGATTTTATTTTATGCAAAGCATTTATTTTGTTGGTTTATTTTTTTCCGAAAAAGATTGGATTACGATGGTGATAATGACAACAATATGTATAGTACTGTATTCTTACCAAAGAAAAAACGGCAACCAACACAATAGAAATACGCCCATGATGATTCCCAGCGTGCGAGCCGCTTTGTGCTCTGTCCTCCAACTAGTACTGGGTTTCGTCGTCGGAACTGGAAAAAAAAAATAATGAATACAATTATAGAAATAACTATCATCATCAATATAAATATAAACATACATATATATACACAAAATATACGAATTATTATTATAATATGTTCTCTCGACGATTGTAAATACAGCGGACGTCATACCGTGGGCGTCTGTCAACCGAGTGGTATTTGTTTTAAAAAATAATGTGACGTAAACATTGTTGTGGATAGGTTTAGCGATATTTATTTAACTATGTCCTCGGTGGTGCATTGACAAACAATTAAAGAGATTGATGGGTCAGATCAGGTAATGGAATTATTACGATCGGTCTGAAATAGCAGCATTCAGCGCGCAACCAAAAGTATGGGAACAACTGCAATTTTATAATTATAATATTATACAATTATACATAATATTACACTTGTAAACTGTTATTGTGCGTCATTCGTTTTTCGTACAGTGTTTTCTGCTGCTGTTCAATACGAAAATATAAAAATACAATTTTGTACAAATAAGTCAAGTAATGTACTAGTGATACGTAACTATATGTGTACGTAACGCTTTAATATAATACCTGTAACATCGTACCCCTTAAAAACCAAACGTTTGCAGCCCCATTAACCATGACATTTGTATTTATTTTACAATTTGTATGTGAACAGCGGAGAGTCACAACCCGAGCGTGGATGACAATTGGATTTACGATAGGTCATAATAAAATATGTAATTATAGATGTAAATTTCCTTATGCGTAAATTATGTAGTGATATTTTTGAATTCATACGCACATGATAATTCACGATAACCGCTTTGGTAATGAAAATATTTGAAGTTATAAGATTTTCTAAAAAAAAGAAGTCCGATAACTTTCGATGCACGAACGCGATCATATTAGTTGTTACATTATGATTTGGTTTAACAGTTAGTACGAAACCAGGCTTGTGCACTGCGTAGACCGCAAATCTACCCGATGAACAGTATAACGGTTTTGTACGTAGTACAAGTGTATTTCAGTCGTCTCAATACAGCAGTCTCCATTACGCACCTGTTGAAATTCAACGAAACCGTAGATATTACGTCTATACGCCGCTATGAACTAAATGTTCGAATGGAATGCCGCCGAACAAGTGTTCCGCAAAGGGATTTAGACCGTCGATCGCAACTACCGTCTACCTATATACGTGCACTATTGCACGTACTTATTACGTGAAACGTCAAAAGCAAGTTGGTGCGAAAGTTTAGGAAACTATGTTTAGGTAATAACAATTGTACCCGGTTACCCGTCAGGTTTATCCGATGGCAATTAACGACTAACCGTTGCTGGTATATTATATTACGTTTAATGCGCAACGGTGCAGTTGATTCGATAAAACAATACGGACGCGTGACGACGAAGTTAGCGAAAACGTGATCACGCGTTCTATAGACAGATGGACCTCAGTTTAACGAAATCGACGGTTCTTTGAAAATAATTCATAACAATAACAATCATAATATTATTGTACAGTAGTACCTGTGGCTGGCATTAAATAATAATATTGTACGGTAGTTACAGGTAGTTAACATTAAATAATATGCTCGTATAGGAACACTATAATTCACGATTGAACAGTGTCTAAAACAGTTATGTTTTTCTGAAACCTTATTTAACATCATTTCGAAAGCTTCGAAATGCAAATAATATTATACATCAATGAAATAAAATTATAAATATAACTCGTTAAATGGAAACGTATTTTTAATGAAGATTTCATTGCTTCATATGAGTAATTTCTTTTGTTCAGAGTTTCGTTAACGTAATGTTCGATTGTATATTTCGCGGTAGACCGGCGGTTGTCGTAGACTTTTATGAACATAATTGACGTTTAACATACGCTACTGTAAAGGTCGTGATGCGACGTTTCCGCTAAAAACGCTACAAACGGCACACACGTGGCAAACAGCATTTACTCAAATTATATACAGGTACAACTTGCACATATGAGCCCGTCGTTAAGATAAGTTTTGTTCCGTGTACAAGCCATAAATTCACAGTGCAGTTGTGCATGTTTATGACGTTAAAATGGCTTAAAATTCTGTTTTTATTTTATATTCGATTCGGGTATAACGCGTAAGTTACGTTTAATGGTTTTTTTTGTACAACGATCAGTTATATATATATATATAACCAAACCGTTCTTTTCAGTTCTTTTAAGTTTTGCTTTGCGAAAATGTGAAACATTGGTATCTAGAGGTACAATATAAAGTCAAAGATGACGATCGGGAGAGAAAGGTGGATTATGAGATCATTTATTCCTACTTTTAAAAAAAAATGAGGTTAAAGAATCCTAAAAAATCTGAAAATAGCATCGAATATTAAGACGGATCACAGATTATTGGATAATAGGATACATCCTGTGTATGGGGAAAAAAAGGTAAATCATTTTTTATCATTATTCATATTTAATATAACATTTTTTCACAGAGAATATTATGAGTAAGAACATCTTGTTATGGTAAGCTTAGGGGTGTGAGGGTAAAAGTTTCACGAGTTCACATACCAAATGCCTAAGGTATTCCTCTAAAATTTTACAGGGTCTTCACCCAAACGATTCTTGCTTTATTTAAACCACTTTTAGCCGTTTTAGTTAACATTTTTTTTCTAGGCACATAGTATAATGACATGACTGAGCATTAACATTACATAAAGCAGGGATTAAACCATCAGAATGTAAATATATTTTACAACTCGAGTTCTTCTCGAATCGCATTGTGACTTTCAACACGTCCGTGCGCGGTCAACCCTTTTGATTTCTACTTCGCTAATAAATCATGTCGAAAGTTAGCAAATAAGAACAGTTCTGTTTATAATTGAGTTCAGTCCGAGTTTTTAATAAAATAAGAAAAATTCTAACTTCCAATGGCAGTACACGCAGCTGCGTCCCTCAGAACTTATCGTACCAAGAATAAACCTCTTAAACGCCTTTTTTTTTTAATCCTTGATTAAATTAATTTTGCGATTTAATTAAAATTTACTAGTCCTCCGAGTAATTTGGTAGTTTATCCATGAAAGGTACAAAGCTTTTGCTAACATTTCAAATGTTAGTCCGTCCGCGACAAGATCCAACGATCCGTCGTTACCGTGCAGCAGGAGCAAAAAACAATATTTCGACGAAATAATAATGATAAATGTAAGCTATATTGAATGTGCGTGTTTAATATGATTGTATTAATACGAGCAATGCAATGATGGGAGTGGGAGCCTGACATATATTATTATATTCTTATTTAAAACCGTGCGGCTTACAATATATTAGCATACGATATCCAACAATATGTATGCATTATACAATTATTTCTCAAAGAACTCTTTGACTTTGAAAAAGAAAATTCATACAGAGGGTATATAAAAGTTCAAGTGAACACTTTTATTTGTGATCCATGACCATTTTAGAGCATTTACATATTTTATTGTTATGAAGAATTCGAAAGCTGTATATTATAATACAAAGATATAGAGTATCTCTGGAGATATAATCATAGCGGTATTTCTTGAGGTAGTACTGTTAGTCAATTTATTTTTTCTCAAAATGATCGATTGATATAAAGATTGTAGATGTTCTATATTTTATTTATATTTTTTTCTGGTAAGTATAAAATGTTTAAAAAAACGTTTGAAAAATATTTCTTCTTCTTCTTAGTGTGCCGATCCGTTTCGGATGTTGGCGATCATTATTGATATACGAGTTTTATTAGTTGCGCTCCGGAATAGTTCTATTGAACTTTTTTCGAACCATGTTCTGAGGTTGGCTAGCCACGATGTTCTTCTTCTTCCAGGGGATCTTTTGCTATCTATTTTCCCTTGTAGGATACATTGGAGACGTTCATATATATTCTTGTTTCGCATAATATGTCCTAAGTACTGGAGTTTTCTGCATTTGACTGTGATCATTAATTCTTTCTCCTTTCTCATTCTATGCAGTACTTCAACATTGGTAATTTTCTCAGTCCATGATATTCTTAAAATTCTTTTGTATAACCATAGTTCGAATGCTTCTAACTTATTCGAAGTGGCTTTGGTTAGAGTCCAAGTTTCTGCACCATATAAAAGAGTTGAGAACACGTAGCATCTCAGTAGACGTATTTTTAATTGTATGGATAGGTTGTGGCTCTTAAATGACGTGCTAATTGAATTAAATACACTTCTGGCTTTTCCAATTCGACACTTTATTTCTTCTGCGTTGTCCCATTGATCGTTAATAACGGTGCAAAGATATTGGTATTTGTGTACTCTTTCTATTCTGGTTTGATTTATGCTTAAGTGAACTCCTGTAATGTCTTCTTTACTTATAATCATGAATTTAGTTTTGTTTGTATTTATATCCAGTCCGTATCTCATGTTAGCCTCTGTTATGTTGAAAAATAATCAGATAGCCATTTGATAGAGTTTATTATTAGAATTATTTTTGTTTTAATAATACTTTTGGTTTTTATTTATTTTTTTTTATCTTATAGTAAAACAGAATTGTGTTATCTTAATTGTTTCAAGAGATATTGCAATGGGTATATTTATTTCATACTCGACGAATATTTCGATCAAGCGATAATTAGAGCGGAGAATTTATGTATGTCTGTGTATGTGGTTGATAGATATGGGATTGATCAAGGCATGACGGGATGGGAAAAAGGAGAAGATAATTAAAAAATCTCAAGGACAGCCCAAAAATAAATGGTTTACAAAATTAAAATTTATTATGATCAGTCAAGGCCGCAATAACTTCGTAATCGGTAACGAAACGAATCGGAAAATGTTGCAAGTATTAATCGCCTTACCAGACATCCGACTTGAAATTCAGCCATGATTAAACAATTTTCTATTAACTAAAAGAAACGCTATTGATGTAGTTTGGTACATTTAAAACGTATGTATTACAGTTTATAGCTTCATCCCCTGCTCCTAGGTCTTATAATGTCAATATTATTAAATTCTGCAATCATCAGATAACGCTGAAATGAAACGTGGGAAGCGAAACGTCTGCAATAATGTTATGAAAATTGAATATGTTTTCAAATCGATGACTTACGTACCACGTTTAATTTATTATATAGCATAGATATTTGTTTCTTTTTATACAGAGTATTCGATATTTTTATCAACATTCCAATATATGATATACTATCATATATACTATCATATATACTATGATAATAGTCATAGGCGGCACTTGGGGGGGGTCATAAGGGGGCAGTTGCCCCCAAAAATGTCTTTGTGGTGGCAAATGTATACTTTTGCACCTCCCAAAAAAAATTAATGAAAATACCTGTTATTTCAATCTTTTATTGACGAACGCCGAAAAGTTGAATTTAATTTAAAATAATTAATGATATTCCCTCTGTAATTTTAATTTCTGATGTAAAACAAGAAAATAGTTTTTAGATTTCCAAATTTGAAGCTGATTAAGAAGAATATTAGAATTTATTATACTCATGTTAATTGAATAATCGAATATTGATAAAATGATAATAATTGTTATCAAAATTAATTCATCTAGAAAACATAGTAATTTCTTTATTAGCACTATCTACAGCGCCAGTCACTGATTAGAGGATATCGGTCAAATAGTAAGTACAGATAAATAAACGTGGTAAACTAATTCAATTTCGAAATATGTTTTGCTGTTATGGCGTTATCAACTTATCAATCATTTAATTTTTGAATATTGATCTTTCATTTCTCAAGAACGTTTATGTAATTTGGCAGTGTTATACATACATAACGAATATAAAATTGATTTTGAAAAAATTATTGATAGGTTTGATGTAGAAGCCTCAATAAAGGGTCGACGTTTAGCATTCAAGTAAATAGTTTTGAATTTAAACATTTGTAATTTGCTGTTAAGTAATTCTTTACGAAATATATGGATATAAGTTAATGTAAAATGTGAATTATTATTCAAATAATCAAATATTCATACTCCAAAATACAATAGTTATTAGTTTTAAATATCTCCTAATATTTTAGGTTATATTTAAGGATAATTATACTTTATTTTAGTAAATTTAGTCAAAAAAACTTATTTGCTGAAGTCAAAATTGGTAAAAATGCACTCCAAAAAAAAATTAAATCAAGGTTGAAATTTTATTTTGGGAAAATTGAGTTATGAAAGTCCATTTTTCTGGGTTATTGTAATTAATTTTTTGCCCCCGCCCCTAGAATCATTCCCAAGTGCCGCCTATGATAATAGTAAATAATAGAAGAAAATATAATGTGTGTATTATGTTAACGAGTTTATCTCTAGTGTTGAAACTGTTATTATAAAATTGGTCCATTGCTATTTTATTTGTCGATGAAATTATCACGGTTTCCACTAAGGAATAAAGTTAGTGGAATAAGTGTAAACGTAAATAACCGGGAATCAGACTCGGGGTGCAATAAACGTAAATATTTGAGGCATTTGAGCATTATAGTATCGAGTACAGAACTTTTATCGTTAAAAGCCGTTATTTTAATATAAAATATATTAATAATTAATTTTCGTTTCTCTTCGTGTAATATATGGTCGGTAATTTGAAAGTATTATCGTTTATTTAAATTTAATCGCGTTTATATTTATATTTATTTGGCGTTCAAGTTCAAGTTTTTTTTTTAATGGATTTACATATATAACGATAGTGGCCGTCTCCGTCGAGTATATATTTATTATAATATTTATTTGACTATAAAATGATAATAGTTTTCTGCGCGTTTATCGATCCTATGCATAACGGGTTTACGTCGTGCATCTAACAATCAGAACATTTAAAAAATCTAGATACTATAATAATTGTTATAGTATCTATAAGGGTACAAATTTTATTCTGATCATGTTTCAAGTTATAATCGTAACCATTATTACTGTTTATCGTTAGGAAGTCGCTCATTGAAAAATATTTATTTTTTTTATCTAACCATAATAAACAATACGAGCATAACATGAACATTTATAGAATATAAATAAAACGTCGTACTAAAAATTAAATAGAAATATATTTCACTTTACCTTTACGCTGATTATTTAAATTCATGTACAAAAAAAAAAAAAAACGCCACCGAGTTTATATTTGATATATAAATATGCAAATAAAAAGTTTCTTTTCATTTGCATGTTTCGTTTAATAATATGAAATTAAAAATAAGAATTTCGATTTACGAATCGGAACTTGAAAACACTTAAATAACCTAAGTTCTTGAGAAATATGTTGTTTATTTTTAATTGCGATTCGAAGTAGATGTAAGTCTTCGAGTAACAAATAATTATAAAGCTATTTAACTTTCGAAAATAATATCTCCAATAACAAAATTTCCATACCTTGTATAAAAAATATGTTAACCGAACTACTGTTGTTTTCACAAAACTAAATACTGATAAGTTTGAATATGTAAATCATCGTAACACCGTTAAAAATATTCTTGTGATAAAAATTAAATTAAAATTAAAATTTCCTGGGGTCTTAAAAATTCGGAGAATCTGGCCTAGTATTCGCCGAAAATATCATAAACGCGTGCCAGTAAAATCAATATTGGAAGTTGGAACAACCTTAGGCGTTATTGTTTATCGACGTCACCACGTACTTACTGACACCACGTTATGGATTCGAATCGAAACACTATCCGATGAATTCGACGCCATTATGCTCTGTAACAATATGATTTACGCTGGAGGTGAGCGCAGGAAAAAAAATTGGTAGAGGGAGGAGGGGTGTTTGAAAAAATGTAAATTTATAATGTTGATAAATAGCATTTTTATTTCTCATTATAAAATATATAAATACATATATATATATATATATATATATATATATAGTTAAACATTTTACTTGAAAGTATCATAGGATACTTTTAAATAATATACATTTTTACGTCGGATCTCTTTTTTCTGAGTTTCCGCTAGATCTGTGTAATATATTTACTATTATAAACTCGGTGTGCGTGGTTGACATATTATGTCGATGAAATTATGAAAAATTTAATTCGTCACGACAATACCGCTATGACGTTACGGCCGAATGTAATCTTTTGTACGTATCCGGTAGGCCCTCAGCGCTAGGGTAAGTGGAATTCGAGAATTAGGAAATTCACGACTACTCGACCAGCAGCAAAGTTAATGATAAGTAGTGCAAAATTTATGGTATGCCCAAGGTTAGGTTTTACTGCCTTGACATATTGTACATGTGCGTTCAAGTACATAATGCGGAACCATTATCAATATTATTGTACTACTCGCACGCGTGTATGTACATATAAAACCATAGTATTTATTTATTTATTTATTTATTTGTCGAAAATCCAGGGCTGTATTTAAAGGATTGTTCGGAGATGAAATAATTGAAATATTTAAAAGGGTGGTAACATTTTTACGGTAATTCTAAATAAAAACAAATCGATTTTTTTCGAAGTCTCAATTGAAAATTATTTATTAATAAATACAATCATACAAAAAATTAATGTAACATTTTATAATCATTTATATTATTGAATAGCGTACAACATTTATATATAATTAAGAGTATTTTATTTGACATGATATTTGATCGAGATATAGATATCGGTTTAATCTTGATTTGTATGGAGATGGAACATTCAGGTCGAAGGGTACTAAATTATATAAGTATACCACCAATGAATCTTATAAAATATGATTTTCTATAACTTTATTTAGGTAATTATAAACCAGTTATTATTTACAAATATTGTGCAATTGCAAGCGTAGTGAGCGGCTGTTCAATGAATTGTTGAAGACACTTGTTTTCAGTTTTGCACTTTATGGAAATGGGTCGGTAAAATGTTATTACCCCTGGGCGGCTAAATCTTAAATACGGCCCTGCTAACATTCGACGGATTAATAAATGCTCTTTTAATTTCAAGGTAATATTAATAATGTATTTGATACACTTACGAATCTCGAATGTAAATTATGATCTAGTCATGTACTTAAGAGTATACTATTATGATTGTTTCAGTAATGTAATGCGTGCCGGTCGGTATGTATCAGGTAGTGCAACGAGTGTTGTGCACAATAAATTGTACAGCTTTTCAATAAATGTAGATTGCGATAAGTGTGAAATAAAATGATATTTCGACTTTAAAATAATAACGTTATAACAAATAATTCTAAGTCTAGATACTTATTAACTTATCAAAACTATTCTAAGTGCAATTATTTATTTATTACGTAAACTGGCGCGATAGTGTTTGCCGCGATTGAACTAAAACACTTCTGACAATGGGTCTCTTCTAGACCCCTTTATATATCCTGATCTCGTTCAATCTCTCTATCGTTCCTTGTCTCGTGGCTATTCAATACAGGATATGATTCTTAAATATGGATTTAGTTTCCTATCAATCTAGAATGTTAATAATGTATAATCGTTATTGTGCCCCCAACCTTAGATTATTTGTCAAATTTACATTTTAATATATTTATTTGTACGATATTATTTTGTACGTGGTCCAAACTTACTCATTATTGTATGTTCCTTAACTGGTCATTACTTTAATACATCCTATATGTGTCTATATCCTTATTTTTGTTTGTGGTTTTTATGGATTTTTTAGCCTAATCGTGTGCGCCAATTCGTTATATAAAAAAGCATCGACTATGACATCCTTTTACATGTGTTCATAAGAATATGGTTTGGATTGCGATTACGATTACATGCTGATTATAATACTTATATATATATATGTGTGTGTGTGATTCATAATATACAAGCCCGTAAAAAATGTATGAAATAAAATAAAAATAAAAATTCAATTTTTTACAGATCATTTTTACCGCTTTCGGTCCCTTCAGATTAAAACAGACACGTTCGGATGAGTATGTATATATTTGCCGCACGTAGACATAATAATCAATAATTCACATTCAGAACACAACAGTTATATTGTGAAATGGTGGACACTGCACGATGGTTGGACAATCGATAATGTGTATAGGTAGGTCATGTATGCCGCAGTATGGTAATACGATATAAATACGAACTATTACTAATTCTGTACCTACGTATTTTTATTATTTTTTCAATATTTTCGCCGAGAATCTACTGCTCCTTCTTTGGAATATTATAATATCGCCCGCGCTCGAATGAAATGTTCACCAATGTTCGACAGTAGCATAGCATTTATCGTAATATAAATCGCTCCGACGGAATCGATTTTTTTTCTCTTGAGTTGTTTCATTATAGTTATTTTGAAAATCACTACGTTGCTTCAGCATTTAGTATCTTACTGTTTTATTCGCTCACTGTTTTTCTCGTGTGCGTTTTTTGTGGTTTTCGATGCAGATTGAATGACAAAAAATAGATCTGTATAGTGTAAAATACCATACAAAGCTTTATATTGGATTTAATTCGGCATACGATGACACAGTAGCGGATAGTCTGGATTAATTATGAATAACTAGTGCGCGGACGCATAACGTATTTTTTCTTTCTTTCGCGCAAAGAACCGTCCGCGTTTGTTCTACTTACTGAAACACCGTCGTCGATCAATTGATTTTCAACGAATTTATCCAGAATGGCGACGCGGGATCGAGGAAGGACTGTGACGAAACTGCAAACGAATCTTATCAAACGTCGTTGGCGCCAAGTCAACAATGGGCCGTGATGTTTACCGTTCAACAAATATGTTGATTCGATGCGTGGGACTTACAATTTACAATAATTGCAATGGTACAATTCCACGCGAATATCATTCTAAAATCAGAATGATACTGTTATATTTTGCGCATGTATAATTATTATAAAGTTCCGTTCGGGTTATGCTTGCCGAAAAGGCTTCGAAATCCATATTTTGTCTTGTCCCCACGGAATAGCGACGATCGGTCGCACGGTAATCGAGCGAAACCCGACCTGACGTCTGACCCAACGTAATCAAATACAATCGAATTATTTCCGTTAATTAATTATCATCTATCGTTCGAGTTTAGCAGAATGGACTTATGTGTCGAATATTTCTGTTTATTTAAAGCGATTACAGTGCGCATGACGTTATAACACGGTGTTGTCGTCTTCAAACGGTAGTCGAGACTAGTGATAAACGATCCTTGAAAGTAAATCGATTCGTTAAATTCATTTAAATCGGAATGAAAAAATAAAAAAATTAAAAAATGGTGGCAAAAGATCCATTCACTTTATATGCAGTTTTCTTTTATCAATAAATGTCACTCTTTGCAGATTTGCCTGTGATCTAGTTGAAAAGTAGATGAAACTATGAAAAGTATTGTAACCTTTGGTGATGAGTGAAGTAAATCGATTTAAATCGTTATGAAAATATCTTGATAAGAACAGGGAGGCACTGAAAGTGACACTGAAAACGCTGTGAACCGTTGTGGTCCGTTTGCAAATGCGCGCGCGGGCAAAACTCGTAAACATAATTATTCGGACAACGAAGCTGACCATCGAAACTGTATCGATCGTATACCAATTAATTTGTACACGGGTTTCGAAATAATTGAAAGCCGATGAATTACACAACGCACGATCGTGAGTGCCCGTCCGTCGACGCTGTCAACGCGTGATAAGTGTATTACGTATCAAGTATGGTGCATTTCTGTAATTATTGCACCTTGCAGTGGCGTGATTCGGGCGTATTATCGATGGTTGCTAAAATAACGCGATTGTTTTCGTGAAAACATCCTATTACCACTCTACGGTAATTCAAAATACGAATTAATGTGCGTGATTATTCTTACACGTAGGTGCACAAGGTTCGGGGGAAAAAAACGAATTTTCAGTTTTTATTACTGAAATGGCGTTGAACCCAACATTACATAATATTATTTTAACTCGCATGGTGTTTTTTGAACTACAAAAGCATAGATTTTTAAAATCAACCGTTTGATTTCATTGACGAAATAGCGAATATATGCAAATCTTAGGGGTTAGGGGTTAGGTTAGGAACGTGAGCTATCGCGGTTTTCCGCGCGCTCGTTTTTTCCAACCCTTATACTTATAGACTTGATCATTATCTTCCACTCGTAGTCATATTTTTCATAACACATAATTTGTGTATGAATATACTTGACGGAATACGATTGTATTCGCGTGCAGTTTTGAAAACGGAACAATGATTACGATTTCACGGCGCTTTAAAAAGTAATCAACTAAATACATTTTACTCTAGGAGAAAAAATGTTATTTCTCTTATCCAATTAATTGTACGGTAGTGTCGGAAAATGTCGTTTTGATTCCGCACGCCAGGGCTTCATTCGTGTGTACGAGTACACTACAACAATACACTAATAATAATAATAGTAATAATAATAATAATAATAATACATTTTATGCAATACATTTTGATTACTATGTTGAAAGGAAAACTAAATTTGTTTTCATTATGTGTTATGTGATTCACTACCTGCTGTTACGTTTATGTCCACACAAAGAAATTTTATCGTTTTGAAATGTTCATTACACCAATACCGAGTACATATTATTTGAACACGGCGGAACACTTAAATTAGAAACCGTTATGTCGGTATCATGAGTGTAAATCACGTCATCACACACGGTATACGCGAGCTTTTATTAATATGTCATGTAAACACACACAAAGGTTAAAACGTTTTGTCTAGAAAAGGAGATTACACATACGGTGCAATAGTAATAATATGTAACTGTCGGTCGTGCGGAATCGTTTTATTATGTTGTCGAAATAGGTTTATTGAATACCCGTGCACTTGGAAATGAGCAAAGTGCGAACAAGTTGTTTCCGATCTATATCAGACGAGGAGAAACGAACCAAATCGTCCGATCCCCATCCTTGAAATGAATATTTTAATATTGTTATAGTTTGAGATTAGAGCACGATTGGAGTGAGGGATTCGTAGACAGATATCTCAACGTAAACTGAATTGGTAAATTTATGCTATTTTCAACATCGTTATAAATTGATGATCGATCACGGTCAAAAATTTATATTTATACATTATATTAAAATTTGTTGTAAGCCATTATGGTTTTGCATATGAAAATATTACATTTTAATTTACTAATGTATTCGAAAATAAAAAAAATTAAACCCAAAACACAAAAGAAATGTTTTTGCATGTGTATTCATTTTCATTGTACATTTGACTTAAAACATTTTAAAAGTACAATACTATGTTGACACTACACTTAAAAAATTGTTTTTATTTAAATACGAGAAGCCCGTTTAGGTTCCGGAGAAAAACCGGAGTTGAGTAGACTTCCGAAATTAAATTGTTCATCTTGTAAATATTTTATAGTCAGCGCACTATATGTTGGTAGGTTTTTTGATGCAGAGAACGACACATAATTCAAACCTTGTGCAGATAACTTACCCGGATGCCTATAATAATTATGGTATTAACTTCAATGCTGTACGGTGAAGCATCTTGTTTGAGAAAAACCAATTTAACCGAAAACGGCGAGAATAATTATTATTGATTAGAGTCAATACGGATTACAGTTTGTTAAATCTGATAACGGAATAATAAACGTAAAATCCATAAACTTTAAATATTTTAGCATTTGCTGTGCGCATTATTGTTCGTTTCGCGTTAAATTCTCAAGCTGCAAAACACAAAACAAATTTGTTTATTTCAAAATAAACATTCGCTTGTTATAATGCACTATTTAATTCATAAAATTAATTTAATACGTTCAATTTGATATCAAAACCGATATCAAAAAATTGTTTTCAGGTTTTCATCAATATTGAAAAAACGTTGTAAGAAGTTGAGAATTTAACGATGGAAAGCTTAACGCAAGTACATTACCGCCAAATCATCAGTCAATCTAAGGGTTTTTGCAAAAATATAAAATAGACTCATTTGCTTTGTAATATAATAATACATGGACGACTGACAGACAAGATGGATGTACGTCGGAGTAGTAGCAGTAACAGTAGCAGCGGATGCGATTGAAATGTAGGTTTTAACGATAAGTTCGTAAACACAACAATTATTTTATCGGTTACGATCGACGGTGTTGGATATTGTATAACGGAAGTAATTTCTCGGTAACCATAACTGAGGTATAATATTTATAGAATGATTAACCGTTTCCACGATACTCTTTATTCATAATGTTCCCTTTTGGGATTTTTTTTTTTTTATTAGCTCATAAACCGATAAACCGCTTGTACAGGTCAGTGAAATGAATAAGTTGCTTGGATTTGTTTGATATTTCAATATAGTTTTATGTAGGTCAAACTAGGTTCTATAAAATTATTACCGCTGAACATTTATTATTCAGCATGTATACTCTTGAGTACTGTCGACTGAAAGTTATAATTTAATTCCTGTAAAGTCACCACTAAATGTAATTTTACAAAACGTAAACGCGATTTTACGAGAAACTAAAACAATAAAAATATAGAAGTATAACTCTCTCCGCAAAAACGTACAGATACGTATTATAAAATATTCTTTTTTTGTCATTAGATCGCAAACTTGTACTCTACGTCACCTTGAAATATAGTGCATTATTTATCTTCGAGCGATAATTGCATTGCAATAATTTTCAAACGCTTCTTATTTTTTCATTTTGGACTCCAATCGGTTAATTGTATAATGGTATAATATGTATTTATCCAGTCGTGAACAAACGTTTTTTTCTTCTAATCATTCGAATAGATGCCCCATTTCGTAATAACATATTTTCATAGCACAATGCATACATTCCAATACTTTAAAAATGCTTCGATACTCGTTAACTAATTGTATCCAAATGTTTCTCAAAACCGTGTGTGATTTCTATATTTAATACGGTAATCCGATGTTGTAGAAACCAATATTAAAAAAATATCGTGATTGTTTCCGAATCTTGCGAAACTATGTTCTATTTTTATGAACGTTATATATTTCTACGACGAGTATTCAGCGCAAGAATAACGAACTACATTTATTATTTTTCTTTTAGAAATACTTTATATTCGACCGTCATAATCAATATGTCGAGCTTTTGCGAATTAGTGCGATATTTTTCTTAAACCATTCTTAGCGTTAATACGCCTGGACTTAAGGCTCCGAGCTTAAGGGTATTTTGACTGGGTTAAGAGTTCTTAGGACGATCGTTTCGAATAGGAAAATCAACGAGTTCGATAAAAAGCAAATCCCTCTGGACCATTGCCTGTTACTGGCGACGAAATTATTTTCGTTTCGTTATCAAACCCTTTACATCGAATGTGCTTTTTGGGTTATTTTTTCGCGACAAATTTTCCAATACGTCCGCGTTATGCAACGGAAGTTGAATTTTCCAGTTTTTCTTTCCATCACCGACATTGCGTTTGACGTGCGTTTTAATCATGAATTACTATATGGTCTTGCTGCCACAATCGAAAAATAATTCGAAAAACATTTACTCCTATCAAATCTTACATACATGCGGTTGCTCATGAAGAATGACTAGTGGACCACGTTGCGTGTGAAATTGCAATTTAATGTCAGATTTGCAGACTTTATTTGAGTTCGTCTTGTTATATTCAATGTATATACCGCTGTCCTCTAGACACCCATTCAAGATTTTTAAAACGGTTTTCATCAGGTTTCCGCAGATTTTTTTTTAAAATAAAATCTAACAAACTATCAAACTGTATTTTTCGTAATTTTGATCACTGGGCCAGGTACACGGTTTTTTAGAATTCGGAGATTTGCATTCAAACGTTTAGTTGAACGCATAATGTGTCCATTAAAACAAGAGTGTATTCTAAATGCATTTGTAGCCATTTTATTTTAAGCATACTTTGTGCATACTTTTAATAAAATAAACTCGAGTAAAGGAACATAATATTTCGAAAGGCTCTCGGCGATGACTCGGAGCATATCAAACATCAAAACTCGCGAAAAAAACACCATACGAACGTGTTATTATATAAACAACATATTAAATGAAGAACGGTCAAGTCTAAGCTGTAGGAGCTTCAATGGAATAATCTCCCAGTTTCATACGTCTCTACCATTAAAGAAATCTCACCCTACATCTCATCCATGGTTTCAGAAAATAAATGTAATAATGTATATATAACGGGGTGTTATTCTTGGAAGCAAATGAGCCATAATTTAATGCCGAAAAATGTGCACAAGTAAGGACTGAACGGTAACTAATAACATTCCCTCGCCAACTGTGGTAGTGAATGTTGCGGTTTTCATTACTTATTATTTAACTGTCCAGCCTTCTCATACAATAGACGTAATTTAAAAACAATTTTCGCTCTTGTCATTTCAAATTCTATCACCCTGATTCTCTATCCTCCGATGATTCCACTCTAATTAAATGCATTGTTAATTTCGTTCTCCAATCTGATTTCATAATTTAAAGACTAAGGGCTTTATAATTATAATGTAGAATAAACATGTAATTTTTTACTTAATAATAATAATAATTGTTGAAATTTAATAATTTAATATTAAAACTTCTATAAAAAATGCAAAAAAAAATTAACAACGCCAATAAAGTGAATATCGATTTTAACGAACGTAAAGAGTGGATTTCAAACGAAGCTGACAAGTGGTAATATACTAAGTGTGTTTCCAGCCAAACCGTCGGTCAGTTTTACTTCGATTGGAAATCTAAGAAACGCGTGAGATGAAAAGTTATTTTCGAGCGATTTCAACCCTGTTTTCTACGATTAAGGAATTTGGGAGAGAGGGGTTGCGATATGCGTTTAATGCGCGATATTTTACTATCGAATAAAATAAGCGTCGGCCAACATCAAACCCATAACCACTATCGCACTTCAAACGGGTTTTAAGGTTTAGAATAGCACACACGTTCGTACGTACTGTACGTTCCGCCGACGACTCCCCCCGGACCAGCTAGAATTTGTGCAGCGACTCAAGTACGAGTTTCTATTGATGATTTTCATTTGGATCTCGTATTGCGATTCCTCGGTACCGCAGTGCGTTTTACGGACACGTCCGAATGAATTACGTCGTCATCGCATGCGCTCGGCAAGTGCACAGCAGTGTTTTCTCGGTGCGTTAAGTGTTCCGTCAGACTCGAAAGACCGTACTGAGCTAATTGATTGCGCTTTGCCCGGGTAAGCTACGTGCGCGCAACACACTCGGACAGGTATATGTACAAATGTACATACGGAGCCGGCACTAAGAAGTGCTGTTGGGGAATGAACTATAAATATACAAATTGACCGATGACAAAACTATACTTGCCAAAACTAAATCCTGCAATACTAATATTACTTGATTCGTTGATGATTGCCGAAGTAAATACACGTATTTACACAAAAACATCTCAATCCCGTGTTTTTTCGTGATATAAAAAATATTCTAGTCCATTTGAATACATGTATGAAATGCATTTTATCCGTTCCGTCGTAACGCCAAGATCGATGCGAACGTATTAATAATAATAATGTTATAAACGATCCGCGGCTTGTTTAATAAAAAATATGGGTAGCACGTGCGCGCGTGCACTCATCACGCGTTAACATAACGTTTTAAATACGCCGCGTGAACCTCATCCGATCGGTTGATTATAAACTAATTAAAATCGAATCCAACAAATAATCTTTTACAATATAATCGAATATCTTGTGTATAACGTTTAACAAACATGATGTGTACTGGAACGAAATTAAACATACAATTATGCGTTAAGTCAGCACGAATAAATCATTAATAATAATATGTCTTCTTTGTTCAATTCAAGCCTTTAATTTCCAACAGTTGTAATTGAAAGTTGTTTCTTGATCAAAACGCAGCAACTCGAATTTCATCATTTTTAATATATTTAAGACGTGTTGATTATTACACTGAATGCTTTTAAAAATGGTTTCTTAACACACCCAACAGATTTCATTAACATCAAGTAAGAATTTTACAGTTATTTTCAGCTTTTTTTTCCATTAAACATACTGATAGTTTATTTATAATAACAGTAGTTTGTTGAGGATTTGTGGCACGGAATAAAATACCGGTTTTCGAGTAAAAAAATCCCAGATACCTCCTCTAAAATGTATAACCGTCAAATATTAACTTTAAAGAACCGTGCGATCGGTCGAGAGTTTATTTTTCATCTTTCATGTAATAATACTCCGACGAACTTTCGGTCTAGACGACAAAAAAACTACTGATAATTTGTTACGCGTGGACTTCAGTGCAACCTGATACCACAGATGGTATAGTTGGAGCTACTCATATCACAAATCACGGTAACAATTGACAACTATAATAATATTGTCGAATTTTCGTAAATAAATACAAAATTTGAATTTTGAATTTGTCGAGTTAAATTTTTTCTAATGGTAAACAAGCGGAAAATTTAGTTTTTTCGTATCAACTGTGGTCACAACACAACTGTTGTAACGCTAGACGAAGATTCATAACTCGAATTCGAATATTCAAATGTTGTAAACGTTAATAGAACTATTTTTAGATTCTTTTTTATAAATTCTTCACAAAACTATTTTCGCGGTTATTGTTTCATCTATTCATCATTTTTTAAGATATTGTTAATAATTATTTTTGTTTTTAAGTATTGTGACATACCTAGAGAACACGGTAGTAGTAGTATGTAATTGAATTTAATTATCGAATATGAGTTATATCACTAAGTGCGCACAGACACACATATACATACATGTCACAGATCTTAGCGTTGAAGAGGTTTGTTACATTTTTCCCCCCAGGAAGTTATGGTTCTTCCATGATTTTTGAAAGAGGGGGGGGGGCAATTTCATACATGTGTTCAATGTTATACAACGAATCGGAAATGCGTTCAACGTATGCGTGTATTGGTGTAAGTGATCCGCGTGACTGTCGGACACATCGTACCTGCGATGAAAATAAAGCGAACGCCGCTAACACAGTCTCTCACAAATCCGAATTCTTCCTCTATCTCTGGTCCTTATGTAATTATACAGGCGGCGTGAAAAAACCTAACATTTTCTTGTGCTATTGTTCTCCCGGCAGCAGCCGCGGGTTAATGAATTTTGCTCCGTTCGCTCGGATGCAAATGCAACCATTGTCGTTGTTGAATTATTATTATTCACTACAAGCAAACCCGCGATGATTGTGTTCCACTGCCGGTGGTGGTACTATTAACTTTTGCCGGCGGAACGCGTCCATAAATCTTACGCACGTACTATTCATACATACGTACATGAACGCCGGCGACATCGGCTTCATACCGCGTCGTGTATCGTGTCCGTTTGCAGGATCACGAAAATATGTGGCGGCGTATACCCAGCGTTATTTTCATAGATCACGTTTTGTAAGTGTACGTTTTATGCAATCGGCTGTCATAAACGGGGTTCGTCTCAAAAACAGATACATATCAATAACAGGAACAGAGACTCATTAAAACATAACCATGCATGGGGAATGACGCGCAATGCAAAACATAAGTGAAACATAGGTCGTGAATGATACCGAAAAGGAGAAGTCTTTGAGATGTGGCGTGGAAAGGATGAGTTGGACGAAGTGGTAAACAAACGATGAGATGCCGAGAATAGTAAGAGGAAAACGTACGTTCGTTGACGCGATTGGACCTCAATGCGTTGGATAACGGTTCGACATGCCTGAGACATCAAAAACAGCTGTTTAATGTAATGGTCGAAGCTATGACCGAAAGAAATATAACTGTAAGACGTCGTCGAAATTAAAATCACGCAACATTCCAAACTTTAAAGGAACTAAGGATATGGCAAGCGGATATGGCTAGAACGAAGAGCAGACCAACCGGTTGATTGAAACGAAAGGAAAATTGCAATCCGTGTAACATTGCAATTTTCATTGCTCGTGTTGAGCCCGGCCAACTCGTACCACCACGAATGATTGTTACTTTTGTAGGAATATATACTTATATATTTGTTCAAATGACGAATGATCACACGTACCAACGCGTTAAAGTTTTCGCTATTGTCGTTGTGTATTATCGTATCGCTGCGTGATATTCGAGTACGATTATGCCGATTTTAGAAGTAAAACGTTTTATTAAAAGTTTTTCGAAACTTTGTTCAAACTTCGAGAGCCTAATACGTATGCACGTGTTCTTCAAAGAACGTAATCACTTTTTTCCCGAAAAGAAATACTGTAATTTTATTGAAACTTTATGTTTTATGATAATATATTATAACGGTGACGGAGTATTTTCGCCTTTACAATTCCCGTCCCTCATATACGTAGTATTTTCTATAGAAAAAACGTATATTTTAACACTATTATTATTATACGTTTCGGAACAATGATTTATCGTTTTCCGCTGTGACATTATAGTTCATCAACCGAAACGTGACGCGATAATCGACCTTCGTTCTATATGTTTAGTTTTGATTCTTATGTTCAACTGAATATTTCCAATTTTTCCCGCGTACAAGCCTCGTTCAGTAATACATTATTCAACCATAATAGTGTATTTGTGTTTACGGTAAAAAGAAGCGCTGAAAATATTTCATCTCGATAAAATATGTATACATGCAATTAAATCACGGAATCGTTCAACGTAATAATAATTTTAATAGTAATCGTAATAATCTTAAAAAATATGAAATAAAAATTTAAAAAATTCTATACACTTCCGTTGTTGTGTTGTATTTGTGGCATGTAAATAAAATTTGAACGCTCTAGTTCATGTTTATCTATATTCTAATATAGAATAGATTTTATAATGACTTAAAATGTAAACATTTTTAATTTATTTTTATGTGCATTTCTTTGCACATTAATTGATTAGGAAATCAATTTCAATATTAATATATATATATATGAGAAATAACTCCAATAAACTCACACAGTTATAACATGTTCAAAATTGATTACTTTAATTTATAATAGTAAATACTTCTTTAATTTATATGAGGATAATTATCGAATTTATGTTCTGTTGCCATGATTCGAACGAGATGATTTGTATTTGATATGTAGTGAAGTTTTGCGAATTCAATGATCAGTTATAGTGCGAAAAGCTATGTTTTGGATAGATGGATGGATAGAATGGCATTTTGGAGGGCCTGTCTGCCCCCAAAGTGATAAGTCACACGGCTAGTTAGTCTTGTTGTGTTATTTAATAGCATTTTAGTTTTATGATTGAATTTAGACTTAGCGAGGGAATGGAAGAGGTGAAGCTTGTTATTAGATAAGTTTTATTTTGAAGGTATGGTTTGCGAGTGAAACGTTTATCTAAGATTATATCAAGATATTTAGTTTGGTTTTTAAAGATGGGTATGTTATATGTGTATATATGTTATCAAAATTGGGTTGATTTTATTTTGCTAAAGTTTTGAATAAATATTAATTATATAATATTAATTTTGAGATGCGATCAAAGACGAACTCCTGATCCGTGATGGTTACACATTACAAAAGTATAATAAGTATATTTAGATGTTTATCCGTTCAGTGTATAGAACGAATAAGTAATTTGACGTACACGCTTGTAACTGTTACAAGTTAACAACTGTTAACTGTTCCATGAAAAATGTTCGCGATAATATTCATTTCATCAATGCAACGAACACAATATTTTTTATCCCAGGTGAGTGCTATTCCAACGCTTGTAGGGTCAGCGAATCGAACGCATACCCACGTTTCCTGTTATAAATTAATCGAGGTGTTTATTAGCAATACGATTCATACCCGAGTGATTTGATCAAGGATTGAATAACTAATTTGCAAGAACTATACGATGTAATTATTATCGAGGACACTCAATTAGATTATTACATTTGCCATTAAATATGATTTAATTTCGATGCTGTACAATGTACACGCTCAACTGTACATAACCAAATACTGCGAATAAACGTTTTGTTCGGATTACGTTGACGAGTTTTCGATGGGAGAATGAGTTTTAATAGCCGCGCAAATTTTCCAATCCGTTATGTTATTTAGAATTTACAGATCCCGTATAATAACAAATTTTTTTTCTCTCCCCGTCCTTAATGTATAAAAATAATATAAATTCAAACGTCTTACCAGTGCGTACAATTAATATGGCATTTCGCGCAGCGAAACATGTAAAACAACAATACAGCTATCAAGTGCAGATGCTTACAAGATTATATTACTGTAATAAATTAACCATCCGAAACTGTAACAAAAGTATACTTTAGTTTGAGTTTTCTTTCGGTCCGAATACTGCGGAGTTGGTAAGGAAAAAAAAAATAAATAAAAAAGAGATCCAACCTATCCACAGAAACAGCGGCTGTTACTTTTCCCGTTTTCTTTGAATAACTATTAGCAAGTCCTTCGAATAAAATACGTTACGATTGCTTATGGTAATAAGACAAATTTTTTCTTAAAACAAAACGATTTAGAATCCGTATAAAAGGTTAATGTTTATCACTTTTTGAATGCGGATTTTCAATTGTGCGGGGAACCTCCGTTCATGTGCAGTATACGAGAATTTGTAGTATAGTATTACGTGTAATAAATCGAGTACTTTATTTACGTTATACGGTATACTCGTTATTTGTATGTTTTTTATACATCTGAAAGAGATTGCGCGCATTGAAAATTAAATGTACAGCCGGTTTAGCAGTTTAATTTTGCTCGCGATCTTTAGAAAAACCATTGTGAATTTATTGCGCCCGAAGTACTTGGTTACGTAGACCGATATCCAGTGTACAATAAAAAAAAAAAAACAATCACATACGATGTACATATAACGATACACTAAACTTTTTGAATAATTTTACTAATTACAAGCGGTTTTTAAAAAAATACCGACTACAGTAAAAACGCATAACTTATACCCGAGCTGGCACGCGACTCTGAACTGAAATAGTTAACAGCATAATTTAGTCGGTTTTAAATTAATTTATAAATGTAAATTGAAGAAGAAATCGCTATCCACGAAGACTTCTTAATAAAATATATTCCAACGTAGAAATTATTTTTTCCGAAGGCTAAAATTTCATTATATGTTCCAAATATTTTTATAAATATATATGTGATTTTTTTTCTCTATTAATCGATAACGCTTATTGTTGAGATGACAAAAACTAATAAATACTATAAACGTTTTTCACAAAACCATTTTTGAAAATACCAATCATGGTATTTTATTACCAACGAAGGTTTGCCTCGTGTGTTTGGCTACGAGTATGTATACACATGTCGTGTTTTTAGTTTTAGAAACTTTTTCACTTTTCGAACTAAGTTTAAGAGTTTGGTGGTTGCACAGAATTATTGGATCGCACCTTGGCCACAAAACGTTTTAAGACATTAGGTGATACTACAAACACTGAAAATGCAATACAAATATTGACATAGATAACATGAATTTTATACGTATTTTATCAAATTATCTGTGGTATATGGATGTTAATCTTATGTATCTAATTTAGGACTATAAAGTGAACAAAAAACTAGCTCGTAGTTATTAAAGATTCCAATTATAAAGATGCACTACGTAGCTTTAAGATTGCGGTTCTTTTTTCTAAACCATTCGGTCCGGTGATGGCACGGAAAAGTATTACATAAAATGAGTCCACATCGAAAGTCATTCCCATGTAATACAGTTACTGTGCAGTAAAGCTTTCATTATTTTCTGAGTTAAGCAAGAAATTTAATTTTCGTCAAGAACACAATTTAATCCAGTTTCTTGTTTGTATACGATTCGTTTGTTTTCCATTTCCAGCGCTTTGTTTTTGAATTTCGACTGGTTATCTTCCGTTCTCGAAATTCTTGCTCTCGA
The DNA here is from genome assembly GCA_034509805.1 of Sipha maydis. Lineage (NCBI taxonomy): Eukaryota > Metazoa > Arthropoda > Insecta > Hemiptera > Aphididae > Sipha > Sipha maydis. The sequence continues at coordinate 102,476 of JASXSY010002955.1, forward strand.
ATTGTCCAAATGTTTTGTGTTTTATGATCAAAACCATGTTTTGTCATGGTTTATGTTCATTTACGTCAGTGGTCCAAGGTGGTTTGTATCGTCTTATTTATTAATATATTATTATGATGTATCTATCTTAAAAATTAGAAAGCAATCTATGTTAAAACGATTTCTCGGATTTCGCAGTTGCATCTTGTAAGCTGGCTTTTTTTCTTCAGAATTACCTTCTTTTCAGTTTTTTGTTTTTGGCAATATAATTTGAAACGTATCCTTTATCACATTTTGCATACTTGATGTTTTCGATTTCTGTACGTCTTATTACGCTTCACTTCAAATGCTTGTTATTGTGTCATTTATTGCAGTATATTTTAACGAGTATACCTGTGTTTTTGTTTTTAATTTATAAACCATAGATTAGAAGATTGAATGATTGTTGTTTTTTTTTTTTTTATTTATTATTATGCTTGTGTAGTCAATCAGTGTGCTGAATTTTAATAATTAATGATGTACTACGAAAACATGTTGTTGAAACTGTTGTCTAAAATATGAACGATAATATGTGATGCGTCATAAATTGTTGTTAAATATTAAAATCCATCACACGGAATGAACTAACACGTTTGCTGTACGCGACTCCGTCGCTCCAAGCAGCCACTGCGAACGCTGGTGCATCGGTGTTCATCGACAAAACATTATATTTAACGGAAAACTGCCGATTACTTTATCGCCGCGCACTCGCGAAGATTTCGGCTCTCGTCGATCATGCGCAAGACTAATCGGTAATCACCGCGGGTTGTAATATTATAACGTATCCTGTTGGATCTACATTGAGTTTACTGTACGATGTGAATTGTACATCTTGCAAGCGTGCTAACTGCTTGAATCCGCATACATTAATCGGAGCGCACGCGGAAGCTCTTCTCCATCTCGATACGACCGTCGTTTTCAGACGGCGATCTATACTCGACCTCCAATAATACTCTTGATTTTCATTTCAATGCTGTACACGTGTATATCGCGACATCCGAATCGATCCCGAGCGCGGCATAACGTTCGTTTAATGGGTATTTCGATAATATATAAACATTTATGTGTACACATACTACGCGTCGTCGGGGTTGAACGCATTTTGTGTAGTTCAACCGGAATTCGAACAACGTACACAATATATCGCGTATGTATGCATACATTTTGTATTCGGTGTAGGTGTACGTGAAGCGAGCGCGTAAATTATATGCAACGGAAATGTAAAGGAAGCGAAAAAACGAGGGCGAAAAAATAACGAAAACGTAGTGGTGGGAAAGAGAAAACTGTAAACTTCGCCGGTGGTACGGTATTTAATTATTAGAATACTTAACATAGGATTTATTGCCACGGTGGTTTAATCTGGATAAAAGCGCGCCGTCGTCGTCGCGTCGAGAGAATCGGGCCGTTTTCGATAGAGCCAAAATAATAATTATAATAATTTTAATAATATTAAAGTTTGTGTGTAATAGCCTGTTTTGTATGATGTGATACTATTTAGACCGTTCCGTTTCCTCTTTGGTGAATTACAAGGCAGTCGAAAACGGGTATCGACCCGATCTTGAGAACCGGGGTATCTGAGAAAAATTCGAAACCTAGAATAAACTGAAGGATTGAGGTTCGCCTATATTTTTTAGTTTATTTTTAAAATTTAATTTCGGAAAACAAAAATTGAAAACTGAAAAGAATTTTTTTAATAAAGTAATTAAATAAAATAAAAATTATTAAATTGTTATCACTCGTAAATGAACATATAAATAAATAGTTTTTATGTAAAAATAAATAATCAAATAAATATATTATTAACGTGAAGGGTTATTATTTTTGTAATGTTAGACCGTTTTCGAATTAAAAATTTATTATCAGGTATATATATTATACCAGTACAAAGTCAATGATAACCCAATTCTATGACTCTATGACTCACTGAGTCGCGATTTTATTAACTTTGTATACACCTGATGATGAATTTTTAATTGTAAACCAGTCGTACATTAAAAATATAATAATACTCCAGGCTGCGCATTTATTTAGTTATTAATGAATTTTTTTTAATTTTATCCGCTATCGCCGATGTTGCCAGTAGGCGGTAACAGTTGGAAGTTATAATATATTAGTTCTGAATTCCTATAGTTATTAGTCAACAAAATGTTATTAGTAATTTTGAAAAACGAATTATGTATGTTTGTGTATACATCATTAATAATTGCTATATTATTAAACATTAATCAATCAAAAATACAGTTATACCATATTATTTTAGAAATGTCAGTTAAGTTGCATTGCCTTAGTGTATTTGAACCCTATTGGGCGTTTCTTGAAATAAATAAATTTGTATGTCATTCTCTATCGTCTTTACTATATGGTATCTAACAAAAATCGACAAGAGCCATCAATAAGTTACAGCTCATTTGTTTATCAACTTAGCTAAGTAACCGGTAATTTATCTAAAATTAACATATATAAAATAAAAATATTATCAATATCATAGCGTTTTTGAGAGCATACTTTCGTCATTTCGATATAATATATTTCATTTCTCTACCTAATCACACTCGTCTTTTGCAATGAAAGTGTATATATTTGATTTAATTTCACGAGAACGAATAAAAAATTCCGCTACAGGTTTGCATCATAATAATATAAGTATTGTGATACGTATATTATATGAAATAATTAATTATATTATAATTAATTAATATAATTAATATAATATATATTATTAATATAATTAATTAAAATAATTATATTATATGAAATACATTTGCTAAGTATTGTGATACGTAGCAAATGTATTTCATATACTTCGAACAAAAGAATCAATGAAAAACGGAATGAACACGTGAAAAAGTAACTGCCAAAGTTTCGGGAATCGAATTGTTTCGAAACCCAATTTTCTCTACGAGTCAGCACGAGATCGCGGATGCCCATGGAGTGCACTGCTAATTGTGTATCTCAGAACTAGAAGAGAAAAAAAAGTCCAAAAATAAAGATTTTAGATTATTACATTTCTTTTGCATGTAATATGTGTTTTTAGACGAGCCATAATAACGGAAGTCCGTTAAAAATGCCCTTTAAAATATAAGTTTTGCGGAAAGGCAAAATACTACTATTTTTCAGTGCTTCTGCTCTTCTGTAAAGTTAAAACGTGTATTTATGTGCATAATGTGACTTAAGTTGATCTGGTTCTGAGGTACAGAATTTTATCGGTACCGCAAAATCATCACGCATCGGCATGCCGCGGCACCGCAAACGTTGTCAATCCAAACGAAAATCAGCGATCGTAGAACAAAGTCTGTGGCCTTATTTTTCGATCCGTTCTGCCGGTTTGCAATATACCTATCACATTGATGATACGTGCTGCAATGACAATTCGAGGAACATGACTTGTTTTCGCAAATATAATACGAGGTCGTGTTAGAACGAAAACAATTTTAATCGAGTGAAGGAGACCGCTGAATTCAGTGTCGGGAAAACAAATGTGAACGAGTGATGACAAAAATATGTTCCGAACGGCAGGCACAACAGTGGTACACACATCGGTGAACGTGTGTTGTCGTATTTCGCCTTCGTTGCGAACACCATTGCCATGCAGATCGAAACGGTAGTTTTTCGTGGCATGGCTCGTGCCGGAACAGTATAAATGAATATAACTCTGAGTGTCAGTCCGTTTGATTCCGAACAAGATGTAACTTTATTTAGTCACTTTTAAAATTTTACAGAACGAGGGAACCGGCTAAAGTTTTTTTAACTAGATTTATCATCGTCCCTACGACATGGGATTATGTAGATTTTTTTCCTCGTTCTCGATCTGGAACAGTTATAAATATCGTTTTTCCTCTTCCGGACGAGTCGCATGTCCGGCAACGAATTCGGTAACTTATTCAGTGTTGCACGTTTCCGAATTAGATCGTTGCGTTGCACAGAGTGGAAAATATGACTACGTATAATAGTACGTTTTATTTCGTATAAGTATTTTTATTTTTTTTTACTTTTTTAAATTTATAACGCGTATCATATGCCACCATGGAGATCAATATCAAACGAATTGCTTACCTATTATACACGTTTGACGTTTGAATATTATGGGAAATGCGTTACACCGCGAAAGACCAGTGGACGATATCTACAGTGTAATTGTACTATATTGTATTGTTAAATTATCGTTAAACTGTTCAGTCCTACTGTCAGTTGCTATGCCTAATGCCAGTAACGTTATGTTGTCGTTTTATTATAGTTTCTTAGCATCGAAGAACAATAGGATTGTAATATTATACTTATTCATGTACAAGTATTGAATACATCTTAATAGTAATATAATAAAAATTTGTCAATAGAAAAAAAAAATCGTAAAATCCCTTCTGTTGTATAAGGAGTTTATTAATTTTTACCTGAAAAATACAAGACACTTCTTTGTCAAATTTATCTGAAAAGCTCTTAAGAGAAAAAAAATTAAAAAAAAAAAAAAAAAAACATCATCATAAACTTTCATTCAGATGCTATAAATATTTCAAAAAATCTATTTGAAAATAATGAATATGTACATGGATTTTACGGTTTATAAGATATGCATTAAAAACAAATTCGATGTACGACACACGAATTTCATAAAATGTTGATATTTACAAAAAAATCATGGCTGTCGGAGTGAAGTCGTTACTGCCTTGGAATGAAAACACGATTCGGCCATTTGGGTGGTTTAACCGTCAGGATGACTTCTAGATCGAAAATTGTTGACATTTTTAAAGTCCAATAAAATATTATAAATAATTATAGAATATAATTGTGTATATGTGTATATGGGGGAGGGGGAGTGAGAGAAATGTCAAAATGAGAAAGTTTAGTAATTTAAAAAATAATATTTCTTCAATCAAAATAGAGTTCTACTTTAAGCAAGAAATAATGTTAAAACCAATGTCACCGATAAATCATGTTTAGTGGCAAGAGTCTTAAGCATCTAGTTAATATGTTAATTTATGTAAAACAATTTTTGAACAAAAAGCGTTAATTATTATAGAAGTTAGCTTGCATATAAATTCATGCCACGATAAAATATTTAGACATTAACATTATTTTCAGGAAACGCTTGATTAAAAATCTTAATTGCCCAAGATATCAATACTCTTTATTTTTAAGCTTTGCATTTTTACCGGCACTAAAATACGCTCAACAGTAGCATTGAGAAAAGCTTTGGGTTACGCTGCCTTCAATTATAAAATATATTACCTAAAAGCTATAATAAAAACCATACTAGATCGATTTGTCTGCAGAAAGGTACATTAAATGAATGCATTATATTGGTTTCATGGGGTATTGCAGGTCTGTTCAAGCAAAACCTTGAAGACATTTTTTTATATTTTTTTTACAAAACGTTAGAAATTATGAAAAAAAATAATTTCAATTTTCTTTCTTATCTATCACTGCGAACGCGTACTTAATAATATTGTTAATTAACATACTATAATAATAATCGTACAGTACCAGGGAATATATAATTCAAAGTATATTTGTTCTATGGTAAAAAATTTTTTTTCAAAAATCAGATTTTATGGGTTATTTAATAGTTATAAACTCAAGATGAGTACATTATTTTTTTTTATATTCTTTGATTACCTAGGAAATATTTTATTTTGTTTAATATGTTGATAATTACTGATTGAGCTATATAAATAGACATTAATATAGTATAAATTAATAAATAAAAGGAATAAAAACATAGAATATATGAGAATTGTGCGATTTTTTTCCACTTAAATAGTAACAGTTTCAATCCAAAAACATAAAATATTTACCTGGGAACACCGGTCCATAATAACATTGTAGAACATTAGGAACTAACTTAAATTTGAAATTTATATTTTAGACAACAATTTTAAGTGTGTACCACTTAAGTTTCAGGATGTATTTTTTATTCAAGATGACGTTCATTTTGGACATTTACAGACATTGTTTTATCTCGTCTAATAGTGAAAAACAATTTTACAAATATATACAACTAATTTAGAAAAATTAATTTTCTCTTTATAATAAATATTATATTATACACCAGTTTTTTGCTGCGTGAGCTAAAAATTTTGAAAATGGCAACAATAAATTTTCAGACCATTTTCTTTAGACCGTGCTACAGAATTAAATCGTTCGACAGTATTTTCATTTTTTTTTTTATTTTTTTTTTTTTTTTTATACAGAAAGACTACGTTGCGTTTACTTTCACATCGTTCTCCTAACTATAAAATTAAATTGTTTTTTTCTTTTTTTTTTCAAATACAGAAAATTTCATTTTCTCTTCAAGACAATATTGCTTAAAAACTACTCTAAAGTTCACTTACTGTTTAAAGAATCATAAAAAGTCATGAGTAATTTTTGCCAAGAGTAGATGATGAATCATTCAATAAAAATTATATACATTTTTTACTGTTTTTAATTTTTATTGTTAATTTGAGTTTACTTTTTTTTACTGTTAACTCAAATTAACAAATAACTATGTCCGATTTATTTTATCTGTAAACCAAATGATTTTATTTTGTTATCGTTTAGTGAATACTAGTCGTAATGATAATAATGTCAGTAAATAGTATTTTTTTTTTTTTTTTTATTATAATTATCAATAACTATGATTGTAAATGGATTAACATAAAGAATTATGTTTAAAAGATAAAAAAACTTTTGTTTTGGTTCATGTTTGTGTACGTTGTTTATAATTGGAAATCATACATACATTTCAAGAAGTAACACTATTAAAATAAGTAAAATGATGAGTAGGAATATTTTTTTAAATGTTATTTTATTTTATTTTTTCTATTCAATATGAGTAGTCATTGTAAGGTTTTCTATCAAATATTATTGAAAATTCTTTAATATTGTTAGTCTCCATTGAATAATTCCAAAATACGTATTAAGGTCATTAGTTAAAGGTAACATATTATTTTGTGGTCATAAAAAAGCTAAAAACATATTAATAATAATGTTGTTAGTAGTGGTTCGCGTACAAGTGCATAATAGGAACGTTAAATTGTAAGAAAATATGTTTATGCTGTATCGTGTAAACTATTTTAGTCTAATTGCTCATTATTATTATTTTTTCAATAATTATTTAGGAAAAGTCTACAAAGAAAATATTTTTTATATTATCATTTATTTTTGTTATTTATTTATTTTGTATAATTATTTTTTTATTAGTCAATCGCTTGTCATAATATCAAATAGTATTAATGATTTAAATAAAATCCAAGCGATATCATTGAAAATAAATGAATATGAAACATGGAAAAATAAGTTCTTAACTGGATATTAGTAAAGAAATATATACGTTAGTTTATAACTTACCGAATCTATATGATTTTTAATACAATTTTAATTTAAAAATAATCTGTAGTCCAGTTTACAACAACTTATAGGAATAGTGGTGTGAAATAAGAAACTCACAGATCCAATTGGAGTTCCAAGGGTAGTCTAATTCGTAAAAGCGCAAATAATTGAATGGTAAGGGTTTGTTATGAGAAATGGAAATCAGCAGGAAAGAGATCGGAATATTGTATTAAAAAGTGAAGAATAGATGAAATAAAACAGTAATTAGCGATACCTAATTGGGAAGAAACAATAAAAATCAAGAATAGTTGAAAGAAACGTCGAGGGTGGCAAAAACTCTTGATGAGTTGTGATGTCAAGAAAAAGAAAAGATATAGAAATAAATAGTAATTCATGGACTGATTTAAAAATACTTTATTTTTGGATACATCCATATTTTTAGTTGGTAGCGACATCATCCGAAGTTCATTGGGCGCAAACCCTATGCACTAGGGATGTACTCGAGGAACGATTGAAATACGAACAAAAGAACACGAAAAATGTTTAGATTATAAACGGATAGTAATAAGTATCTAAATACTGGAGACGGATGATAAAAGAAGTAATAGAATATAGGAAAAGGGCAGAGAACGTGAATGAAAACGATGGTCGAAAAGTGAGTAATGCGCGTAAATTGCGGATGAATACAAATAAAATTGTTTATAAGTTGTTTTCGTACATCGAGGAAAATGCAAAGATAAGTAAGACGGAAACTACAATAAAGAAAAATAGAGGAAAATTTATAATAGCGGGTGAAAGAAAAAAATGAATCGAATATAAAGTCATAAAATGCAACGCGTTTCCGGTGAGCACGTTGCGGATGGATTGGTCAGATAAGTAATCAAGGGACGCCACGTGCAACCAGTTAATTATAATAAGAAAAGGCGATGCGCGTATGATTGCAGATCTTAAACAAACCGAAAGTAGATACAGACTTGGCATTCATTTGCACAAGCTAATTTGGGTCATATGAACTTGTATCGCTATAGCGTCTACAAAACGAGGTTTTGGTCAGCCTCAGAGAGAGTGAGAGAGAGATCACGTACATGACGAGTTTTTGATTGGAAAACTTTCACGTGAGTCGATTTTACCAATTTTCTTTATCGAATTACCATTCAATACATTGGTTACTTTTGGACGTCATCTACGATTCTATTTAATCTAACAAAAATATATTTTACCGAGTTCTATTGTTCTGTCTGAGCATAAAAATGTATTCGAATGCACTCGCGTGTTTAACGTAATAATGCATTCAACGAGTATTCGGTAATAATGGCCCATATTTACTGTCGGACACGTGTACCATAATATTTGTCAATATCGGTAGTCGTAACACAGGGTACTGTAACACGACATAAAAGTGTAATACCCGCTTTGTAAGTGAAAAATATTAATATTATTATTTTTTTTTTAGTAAATTATTATTATGCAGTTACCATACGCGCGCGTGTTATATAGGTTAGGTTAGAGTTAACGCGAGTGAACGTCTGGTACGCGGGTCGTTCTTACGAATAACATTGTTTTTATTATTGATGTAGCGTTTACGTCGTATACCGTGCACCGGGTAGGCAGTAATGAAGTTTCCGTGGCAAAGTAGAATCGTATTATGTAAATTTTTTTTTTTTTTTTTTTTCACTTCTGTTCGATCAACTCGCACCGCGGGTTCAAAGGCGCATAATTTAATTTGGGTTTGTCGTTGTCCGTCCACGTTGTGAGTATTCGACCTTTGGACACAAAAAAAGATTGAACAATAGCGCACGTAAACTCGTTAAGGAAAATACGAACACTGCACACGCACGGCCGTCCGATACGTTGGTAGTTGGCGAGGGGAAAAAACGCGACGAACGGCAGTGACACGGTGTATTAGCAATGCAGCACCGTGCATTCCGACCCGGGACCACGCTGACGGAACCCTTCGTGCCTTCGTTATTGATGATTGTCCCGGGTGGGTAGATCAACGAAACGTTTTGTCTCGGAACGGTTAAAAATCAATAGGTCGAAGTGCGGGCAATACGGGCTTCTGAAGCCACTCGCATATACTTCGGTGTTTGATTGGGTGCGGTCAGAGGAAAAAACACGCGTGCCATCTGCTTTTCGAACTGCCGTCCGACAGTTCTCGGTAAACAATTCACCGCCGGATGACGATTTGGTGGCAAGTTCAGTGTTGACGGCTGGACACCGCGGAAGTATATGAATTTATACGAATACAACTATTCGCGGGCGTTTATCGACGGAGGAAAATATCTCGATTATTTTTCGTGAACATTATTTGGAACTTTTTTTTTTTTTTTGTGTTAAATCACGGCGCGGAAGAGGGGGGTACTACACCCATGGTTGGGTCGTCCTTCCCCCTCATCCTCCGTATCGTTTATTGTTTATTGAAGATAAACATTACATTTTTCAAGGTATTATATAAAAGCTGTGCACATACAAAAAAAAAAATGTGCAAAAAATGAACAATATATGTTCATATATTTTACTCATTACCGGTAATAGACTAATTGGTCTATAAGATTTTGGTAGTGATAAATCTTTATCGGATCCTTTTGGAATTATCACTAGTTCTGCGTTTTTCCATGGTTGCGGGAATGTTCCATTTTTCATTGATTCGTTTATAATCAATGTTAGATCATCAGATATTTGATGCCATGCTTTTTTCAAAATTTTTCCAGTTAGGTTATCGTATCCTGGTGCTTTATTAGGGTTCATTCTCCAGAGTGCAATTTTCACTTCTTCTTTAGTGACATTACGCTCAAGTGTATAGTTCGTTCTTTCTATCACTATTCGGGAATCTTCTCCGTCGATTGTAGGTATTAATGTGTCTGTTATCTCTTTTAATGTTTCTCCGACGGTAGTGGTAAAGTTTCCGTCGGTTTTTCTCACCGAAGTTGGTACATGTTGTGTAATGGTACCCTTTTTAATCCATTTGAAGGTTTTCCCCCAAATGTCTTTATTTCCTTCGGTTGTAAATTCTTTCCATGATTTGAACTTCTCTTTTCGTAATTGACTAGTGTACTGGTTTCTGGCAAAATTATATGCTTGTCTATATTCTTCTGGATTATTACTGTTACATTTTTTAATGTACAGTCTTTGTTTTTTCCTCATATATCTTCTTTTTTCGTCCAATTCGGGTGTCCACCATTGAGGTTTAATCTTTAAATTTCTTTTAGTTTTTGGTATGGAGTTGTCGGCCGATACGATCAGATTTTTTGTTAATTGTTTGATCATATTGTTTATATCTCCTGTGATTTCATTTTTATTAGTCTCTTTCTGAAGGGTTTTTGTGAATATATCCCATTTTGCTTTTTTAACATTATATCTTTTTTGTCTCTGGTTTGTATTATTGTTTGCATTAGTGTTTGATTCTATGTGCAATGTAAAACTTATAATGTTATGGTCGCTTGTGGTTTGTTGTTCTATTACTTTCCATTCTTTTATACGATCTGTCAACAAGTTGGTTAATGTTATGTCGATCCAAGTGTTTCCTCTAGGTCCTAAGTAAGTAGGATTGTGTGGAATTTGGTTCTCTATTTTTAAATTTTCTCTTGTTATAAAATCTTCGACAAAAATTCCTCTGTGATCGGTGTTTTTGCTTCCCCACATTGTAGAGAACGCATTTACATCTGCACATATTATGATTGATTTGTCGAGACCTATTTTTTCTATGATGTTTGTTAATTCCGTGGTAAATCGAATAGTGGGTTCTCTGAATTGGAAGTACGCTGATATAAGTACGACGTTTGTTCCATTTATTCCGATATTGGCAATCGCGAAATGTTTATTCATATATTGTTGTAGTGCTACTATTTCTAATTTTGGGTTTAACACCACGATAGCTGTCCATGTAGTAATGCTTTCTCTACCCTTTATGTATTGTCCCTTGTGACATATAACTCTGAATGGATTAATTTCCAATCCAACGAGTTTATGATTTCTAGTGTAGGGTTCTTGTATTAGTATTATGTCTATTTTGTTAATGGTACTATAATGCAGGAGTTCGTCATTTACTATTTGACTCCTCGCTGCGTTTATTTGTATTATTTTTAAATTATTCATGATGAATTTGTGCCATAACTTGTCTTTCTGCACTTTTGTATAATTGCTCTCATGCGTGAGGGGCAATCAAGGTGATTCGATGGCTCATTTTTACCACAGTTCACACATTTTGGATTTAAACTACAGTTTTTCCAATCGTGGTTCTTTTCCTGTGTCGAACATATCATGCATGTCTGTATGTTAGTCGGGCAGTATTTTGCAATATGTCCATACCTTTGACATATGAAACACCTGGTAACTTGGTCATAGGGTAGGATTCTACAATACGACATACCGATGTAGAATCGTCCGTTGACAAGTTTTTTATATATGCTCGGGTGGACTTCCAGTAACCAGGATACTTTTCTGGAAGATATTTGTCCCTGGGGCGATCTTTTATTGATTGCATTATATTTTTCTTTGTCAGTATCTCTAAGTTCGGAGTTGAGGTTAATGAGATCCTCCACAACTTCTACTCCGGTTAACTCACTATCAACATTGTATACCAATAACTTTGGTTTCAATGTTTTTTGTTCAACTACCTCGAGATTACTTTTGAGCAAAGCTTCTCTTGTATTTCGATCGGCAGGTTTAATGTAAATGTCTCCTGTTCTTTTAATAGTATTTGTCATTACTATATTTGGTCTCGGATTATTTTTTAGTATCTCTGAATAAGCTTGTTTCTTTAGTTCCAGAGATGTCTTACTCCCTGTGTTCTTGACAATATATCCTAGTTCCGGTGTTTCATTTTTTGCTTTTTCAATAAGCTTTTTAGAACGTTGTTTTTTGTTAGTTTTTCTTGTAACTAAAACAAAACCATCTTCTTTATTATTATTCTCTGGTTCAACTCTACTTGGCGGTCTAGGTCTAGATCCCAAGCGGGATTTGATCGTCCGAGGTTCTGTATTTTTCACTTGTTTGGTTCTGTTAAGTTTCTCTATGGTATTCTTAAGATCCCTTGCTTCATCGCGTGAATTAGAGATGATGGATTCAATTTTATTAGAAATCAATGTTTGGACATTATTTGGAACTACCTGTAAAGTCGGATTTACGCGTTCTATTGTTACTCCTTCGATAGAAAAACTGCGGGTTTGGAAAAATAATCGCCATCTCCATAAAAACCTGCATTATTATACTCAAACCTAAGACTCCTTTGTGTGTCGAAAATGTTTAATAATAGTGGGAATAAGATATGTAGTGATAGGCTGGTGCTGTATTTTCCTGAGGTATTCGAGAGAGAGAGAGAGAGAGAGAAAAATAAAAATATTATGGCCGGGATAAACGTCCGTAGATAAATAAAATACATAATAATATCGTTAAGCGTTGCGGGATTCCATGTTTTTCCCACATCTCAAGGTCTGAAGAAAATAACCAAAATCTATTCGGTGTTAAAAAAATTGTTTTGCTGTATATCTTATTCAATCCGCTATATATTATACATTATATCTCCTCCGCGCGTAAATATGCCACTGATAGTGATATATGACGCAAGAATCGAACTTTTTACGTTTCCCGATGTATACGAGTATATACGATGCACGTCATGAACGTCGTTCGAGGAAGGAGGTAAGCAAAGATATATGACACTAGTTGGTTTTATCAAATCGAAAGATGTCCGATAAGATAACAGATCTGGATGTTGAGAAGAGGGGTTCTCGAATTTTAAAACTGCATCGTACTTACTATAAATATAAATACAATACGCAGCTTACTGAAAACGGTTCTGAACCGTACTTCGTATCTCATTTTTCTGCACAATAAACCAATGCTTAACTTTCGTCCTTGGCAAATGATTCGTTTTCCTGACATCCGATATGCAATTTAGACAAAATTGACCGTAAAAATGGTTTTTTCAAGTTAATACGTTCAGTCCAAGGGTGTCCAGCAATATCGGAACACTGAACCATACTAAATGAGTACAATTTGTAGTGGTCACATGTGTTTTGTAAATTTATAAACATTTGATCGATAATAATTATTTGCAGTAGTTAATACATACCATTTGCATTTTTATTTTTATAATAAAAAAATGAATTTATCGTAACGAGAAGAATGATCCAAAGAAGAAAAAACATTTAACAAAAAACAAAGATTGCGTTTTTTTTCGATAGCAACGTGATCGACGTGAATTCCCGTGGACTATTCGCCTCAGGATTAATTGCGATCGCCGTGGGTTGGACACCCCTGGTCTAGCTTGAAGACTGTCAGTTCTATAAACACAAACGCGACTGACCGTAAACTTATGTCTATATGGTGTTTACATGGGAATTAAAATAATATTCAATTCGTTGATGGGGCGGGTGGGAAAATAAACAATGAAATAATGAAAATTATATTAAAATGATCAAATATTTAGAAAGTAACTCGTAAATTAAAATATAAATAAATAAAAGCTTAGTCTGAAGTATTATTTTATTTTTAAGTACGACCAATTCGAATTAAAAATTCATTGTAAGGTATATACGAGTATAAAATTAATAAAAAGAGTCCCGATTTTACTGATTTTATATTTACTTGACGATAAATTTTTAATTCGAAACCATTCGTACGTTATAAACATAATATTATAATAAATATTACTAATACTATTCCAGGCTAACCATTTATTTATTTATTTTTATATGTTAAACTTTTTATCTATTTATTTATGTATAACATGTTTTTAGTTTCGTAGATGGTTTTTTAAATTTTTTTTAAATGACTTCAACGCACATGTCCATTACTGGTTTTAACAATTAATGTTAATGTTTTCGTTGTGCACTTAAATTATCATTCCGATATAATTGCGAGGAAAGAGTGATAAGGCGTACTGTATAATAATTTTGATCATTCGTATGAGGAAATAAATTATGCTACAAACCACGGCGAAACTTGTAAGAACTATAAGAACTACGCGCGTTCGACGTCGGAAAAATGTCTGCAGATAGACTTTTCTATTCACACACGTATAACATATTATTTTTATTTTATTGTTATTTTAGTACGGATAGTTCTATTTCTGGAAATATATATAAGACTATTATTATACAAAACATAAATACTGATTTATTTCACGTACATTTATTAGAATTATTAAAATCTTAAACAAATTACAAATGAAAAATCAATAGTTATCAATAGTTTTTCTACAGTAGAATAATAATTTTATTCTATTATTAAAGTTCCATTTTTTAAAGTTATTTTTTTTACAATTTACAATTTAATTATTAGTACACGAACTTTTTGAATGAAATTTAGGGTAACAAAGTAAATTATGTTTTAAACATATGCATTGTTTTGTGGTGTACTTTTGTTGGCATGTGCATTTAAAAACCCTTGACCATTACTTAGTGATTGCGATATTAATTTCATACATTAGCGAAAACCCAATTGATATTCTATATATTAACTAGAAAAACTGTGTAATTTATATATTAACTTGCCTACTTAGGAATTTTATAGAATAACTAGTTATTTAATAAAATAACGTATTACATACATTATCGCTAACATACAAACATATATACGAGTATATATATATATATATATATGTATATCTACTCGTGCGGTTACCTAAAGTTTATGGTACCACTTGTAATGGGACAATGCGTTCTTTGTGTCCCAAACACGATTATTTATTCGTAAAAAAACATTTTTATAAAGGTACGTGCATGGAAATTCATAGAATATTTAACTCGAGTTGATAAACAGATCGCGTGTAAACTTATTTAAATTGAAATCGTGAAATAAGTATGTCCATAATGTTTATAAATTGTAATAATGTTTTGGACTGATAATGTTTCCTCGTTCACGTGAATAAATTGATCTCGATGGTTTTTTACAACAGCAGAGAGAATATACTTTAAGGTTTTTCGACTTTTGAATGATTGTTAAAAAACTATAAAATATTGTCGAAACGAGAAAAACCGTTTCCATTAATGAATAATGAGTATTGGCATATTTTTCAAACAATGTCACCCGTATTCGAAATTTGAAAATAAAATTTCCATCTACTAAACTTTTTGTGTTCAAACTGTATGTATGTGTGTGTGTGAGTGAGTGTATGTACCAGCGCGCAACGTGATTAATGATTTCGAATAACTTCCTTCGAAATGCGTTTGTTTTTATATTTTTAAATTTATTGACTATATCCTTGCGCTAGCTTTATTTCATTTTCCATACGCCCCACGTCATCTCGGAATAAACACATTTTATACATATACACATTTGTTTAATTATTATCTGTAATTTATGATCATGGAAAACATTTTAGTCTAGTATATTATAATGTACCACGCATTACAAAGTTTCATTAAAAGCAATCAATGTCAACTGAATTTATGTTCATAGTTATATTTCGATATTAACATTCGTTTTCGTGAAATTCTTTTCCGATTTTGATTAAATTAAAATACCATGTGTGTAATAAATTACATAACCGTATCACATGTTAAATGAATCTTGCATATTTTGTTTTTGAAAATCATTGAAAATGTAATCCAACAAAGTCGTATTTTAACAGAAAAACTGAGGTTTTAAATCAGCCGCAAGATGATTTCTTCATATAGAGAATAGGTCTCGTTAATTAGTAGTAAAGAAAAAAAAATAATCGCTCACCTTCAGCCGAATAATTAAACAGTTTTATAATAAAATGTATACTTTTTATACACTAGTTATAGTATTCAACAAAAATGTTTGGTTTAAATCTCTTTACGCCTGTACCTGCGATGAAACCAACCTATTACATAATACCAACCCTACTAATGATAATACAGATATCGGTTACGACTAACACTGCGTTAAGCCACTCACCCACGGTCTTGGATACCTCATGGTATCGTATTTATTCGGATCGAACAACTTCGGTATTATTAATTTTGCGGGATACTTTTGCGACGGGAAACGCGATACCGTTTTGGTTTATTTGTTCGAGCTTTTGAAGTTGATTGCTAAGATTTCGGGAATAATTAATGTTTACATGAATTATTATATTGTGTTGAAATTTAATAACTATTGCAAACATTACATGGGTCGTCCGGGTAAAAGATACGATGCGAGCGCATCGCTGCGCATGTGAGATATTTATCAACGTAAAATAATCATAATGATAACGGTAATAATATTATTATTATTATTAATATTTATTATTATTATTAAAATTCGATAGAAGCTGTACCGTGTAGTAGCGGTGACGATATGATTCGATTATAGTTATAATTATAGTTTTAATTGAACAGTCGCATGTTCGATCAAAAATACGTTTGTTTTAAATTTTATATCATTCACAAAATAGTTCAAAAATAGTCATGGTAGCACGATTGTTTAATAAGCATACGGTTTTGGATGTCATTTTACTTTGAACCAGCGAAAATAGTATTATGTATTATAATAAATAACTATTATGATTCAAATTGTTAACGAACTTACTGTACGGTCACGTTTCTGTAGAGTATAAAAACAGTTTCTAGACCCAGTTAGACCAATGAAACGACCATACCTCAGATATATATATATATATATATTGTATCTATAATAATCACATTTTGAGAGAAAACAAATATATATTGAGCTCATACGGTTCCGATAATTACCGGTTGATCATAGACAATAACGAACAGTGATAAATAAGTATAAAGAGGGAAATACTCGTTAAATCAATTTTCTATATGTAAATTTTTCAAGTTAAAAAAAAAAAAATATAAAAATAAAAATATTCGATATCATATATAATCATTATAGTGAAATACACTTCGTAGGAGATTGGGTGAAACGTGATTATTTTGCCATATGATTGGAATACCATTTATAGTGATATAAATAACTAATATGCAAATTTATAAGTAAGATAGCCATGTTCTATATAAACTTCATATAACTATTATATAAGTTGTATTACTACTCGTATTTTATACTTGTTAAGTCTAATCATAGTGTACGTTATTCAATAACTTTTACTAGTAAATAACACAGAACCAACGTAATTGTCATTTTACTTTTGCAACTAAACGAAAGATTTTTACAATGAGTTATTGTGAACTTACATAGTACATATTTATTAAACTTCTTTTTATCATATTATATTTTGTTGTTGTTGTTGTAATATTTGTATAATTGTTGAGTGTAACCGTTTCGTTGCTTTAGAACTCACGATATTTTTGTAAACATTATCGATTCGAATTTTTAATTAAAAAGTATATTGATAAATGGCTTATAGTTTCGAAGACCTGAATAATTTATACAAATAAAATCGTTTATAATTTTGAACATTGTTAAAATATTTAGAAAATTTTGCAACACTGGAATTTTTTCATTATAGTTTAAATCTTTGACAATGGTATGATTAAAATGTACGTATGCTAAAGCGATTTTGAGTTTATGTACTAAGAGCGATATTTTCAAAATGATTACAATTATTTTAATAATTTTTCAACATATTTTATTTTTATTATTAACAATGATAGTGAACAAATGTATATTACCTAAAATAATTATCTTGTATCCTTTCATAATCCAAAACTTGAATTATACGTCATATAATAATATATATACTTAAACATTTATAGTACTAGGCTTTAATAATTGTAATTAAAACAAGTGCGCGCTATATAATACTGTATATAATCATTTGTAAAAACTAACGGGTGGAGATGAGATTCCGAACCTGGAGGAAATAGCCCAGACTATCTGAATACTACGAAGACAAATTATGATATAAAATTGTACCGGACTTAAATGTGTGGCTGTTTATGGTTACTGTTCAATTGCACTGCCATCGGAGCGTCATTAATTCACACAAAATCGTACTAAAAACGTTTATCCACGAGAATGGCGTTACGATATAGTTCCATAAAATCTGTATGCACATGTGTTTAGAGGTGCTTATGTTTAAGTAAGCTACCTTAGTAATTGAATATTAAATCTTTATGTTAACTCGCGTTTTTATTTTATTATTTTTTTGTCTTTTATTCGACCCGAAAATTCTCCACTATCTCATCCGCTAAAAAAAAAAGCTCGATGAGGGCCAAAACAATATCAAGCCAAAGAGTAATACCAACCTATATGACTAGTATCCCTTCCCTGATTATTTATTTTCAATTTATTAATTATGTTCTATTTATTTATTTTTTAATAAAGATATTGAATATTAACAGTGACGGTAGTTTTTAAACATTAATGTTCAACATAATTACTGTTTCACAATTTCATTAATTTATTTCAGGGTGTTCGATTCGTCGATGTACCGATCCAATCACACTCGAAGAAAGACGACAACGCAATCGATTGTACATGATGTACATATGTGTCTATCGTTTCCAAAGCGATCATCGTATTTCTCGGTGTGGTTTCGGGTACTCGGCTGTGGTCGATGACGTGATGTCAGCAAATATTGAAATTCAAAAATAAAAATAAAATATCGGTCATCTTATAACGATTCGTTGTTGACATTTCAAAATAAATGTTTCCATTTCGATAATAGTCACGTTACGTGCAGTAAACGTTCTACGTGATTCGCTTCCGTAAACGCGAGACATTAGTGTGGAAACAGCGTATGTGTCGATCTAGTGAAGTTTCGGGCTCAGACCGTTGCCAACCGGGATGCGTGGGTTTCAGTTATACGGTACATTGAAACGTGTCTCCGGTCAGCGACACGTCGAACTCAAAGAAAAAGAAAACTCAAAACTATTCTAAAAGAACTATACTATGAAATGATACACTTTTCACGAGGTACCACTCACGAAAATAACATAAAACAGTACCTACTTACATACAAAAATAAATATGTATGTACCAAAAGCATATATTATAAGCAGCTTATAGTGGTCGAGTACGGTGGTTGTCGTTTATTGTAATATAAGGTCAATGCCATCGTTCGTTTATCATTTGGTACTGAAAAAGTTTATAAATGCGGGCCACATGTACACCAATGTACAAAAATCATCATAAAATAGAATACAATACTACTTTTAACGGTGTAGATTTCACCGATACGGATTGTTTACCATTCATGCACTTGGCGTTTGGTCCGATCACGATTCGCCTCGCCGATCCTGATATCTACCGAACGGGTTTCGACGGGTCGGAAATTTTTCTGCTTCTCTGTCTCGCAATTGACGATTTTTCCCTTCGGAAATCGGTCAAGTCGTTTCGTTCGCAATGAATACGAAGAAAACGTACAGCACACACGGATTGTTAAACACATGATTGCCATTTGTGCGAATCGGACAGATGAAAATTCCAATCGATCGGGTTGCCAGACAATCATTTCGTTGCTCGTCCATAAAGAAATAAAAAGTAAAAAAAAAAAATAAAAATAAATATTATCATCGCGGTTGAATTATTATTGTTTTCAAACGAATAATATGATCAATAACAACAATCTACATCTTAACAAAGATTTTCGTTAGATATTTTAATGGAGATTTGTGCATGAGTCTTAAACACAAATATTTCGTCGACTAGTACGTTCAAAACGAAATCGTACACGTTTACAAGCCTACGCTTACGTTCTTAGTTTTAACGGTAGTTAAATTCAATTCGATTAAATCACGTTAACCATCTTCCGTAATCGTAGAGAGTTTATATAAATATACAAATGATAGAATTGAAACATGCCAAAATAAAAACATTTATTTCGGTGTAAGACGAATCCTTATCACAGAATCATATGACAATAAATATAATATATACAATATTTGTTCTTTTATTCACATATTTTATAGAACGGTTTTTACGAAGTTTACAAGGGAATTGGACGTAAAACGGTTAGATATAACAGGAATACATCGAATGAAATAGTTCTAATGTATCAAACAATTTATCAAATGGAACGGTATGGGGTTAATTCGTTAAACGAAGAAACATTCGACTTATTGGATATCGCCAAAATGCTGTTAATTTTAACAATATGCTATTTTAAAACCGAAATCAAAATTACTCATGAAGTTGGTTCGTACTCGTATAGTGTTTCGATAAGATAGGTAAGTATTTAATATTATCCATTTATTATAGGTCATCAATAGGGTTTAGAAATTGTAGGAATTGCATAATGTTCTGTATGTTTCCATTATATAGCAGACCAAGCTATAAATCTGAACTATATAATGGTGAGTTAAAACATTGAAAATTGAAAATGAATATTTTGCATATTTTGTTAATTTTAGTTAAAAAAAAAAAAAAATGCATATTTCATTGATTTTGCCCTTATATTATGCATATTTCATATTTTTCTAAAAATAATTTTAATAACTTTAAAATTTTATTTTTTTCGTCTGTATATTTTAATTAGTAATGAATACATAAAATTCAAAATTATCAATGAAGATATTTATTGCCATCGTCACAGTCAACAATTAATTTAATAACAACAATGTGGTAAAAATTTAGTCGATCACGCTAAAATGCCGAAATACTTGTGTTAAGGACTTTTTATTTTATCATCAAAATGCTAACCAATTATACATTTTTTTTCAGTTATATAGTTTTTGTGTATATTATTGATTATTAAAAATATGAAATGTGTTTTTTTTTTATTTTTGAACTTCAAAATATTTTTTTTTGCGTATTTGTCAAATTTTTTTTTTGCATATTTAATGCATATTTAGCAACTTTTTCGAGCGTATTTTAAAATTTTTTCGTGCATATTTCGCCTTTTTTAGCTCTTACAACTTTCGAGCCTTAGTCATCACGTAAGACTTTGTTTTAAATATAATTATACATGTGGTTTAGACATGCATGCATTCGTTGAAAATTTAATTATTGCACCACTAAGAAAATTTGTTTCCCACCTCAACGACAGTCAGACGCGAAAACTGCCGATCGAGAAGCAACGGTTCCAAACAGTACAGAACCTCAGGGTTAGTAGAGCGAATATTATTTGTTGGATATTAACTGAGACACTACCTATAGACATTAATTGTGACATAAAATTTTGACGGTGTACAATTTTTCACCTATACAGTTCGTCGGTATGAGTATTATGGTATCGTTTATCTACGATCGAAAATACCGTTCTACAATAGTTTTTGATTCAGATCACCCGAAGCCTTTGCCAGTCTACGTTCTATCGTTAGAAAATATTACCGTACTTTATTAGAGCTTGCCTTTGAAATGTTTCTAATGTTAGAACTTATATTGTTCACGACGTGTATCGAAATGTTTACCCTCGAATAAGGAACGACGTTTGTGGATGGAAACAAAAGTGGTTAAACGTTATTTTGATTTCCATTCTGATCACCGCGAGCATGGTTGAATCTATTCACCGAAAAGCTTTATTTAAAAGTTACGACGACTTCAGGACTTCCTTATCGTCCACTCACCGGTGGTTTAGAGATTCATTGTTTGAGGATGTAGCCATTGAAGGCGAGGTGAAATTCTGAGTACGACCTTTCCTGCTGTAGCGCAGTTCACAATAGAAACTTCAGAAATTAGAATTTGTATCATACTTATTCTACGTCAACCGGCAAGACCAAGCATTATTCCTTGTAAACGTGTACAGCGTACACTCGGGTATCTTTTCAGCCGTAAACGATTGATCATGTCTGCCGTATGCTTTTCTTACAATCATGTTAGTAACATCGCGTCTTAAACGTTTCACTAATCGAATCATGATGATATTTAGGGTTTAAAGTAAACTTCATTGGTTCAACAACATTAATCAAGCATTTTGTACGGAAAAAACCGGTAAATGAATACAACGCGATGTGATGCGCCGTGCTTGCAATATATTTGTTAACGTTTATGAGAACGCGTTTTTTCAAACAGAATGTATTATGTAAATATAAAAATTCCAATTCAATATTACGTTTGGTGGCAATCTGCAATAATAATATTCGATACAGTGGGAGTTTTTCGATATGACACCTTATTGCGTTCCACAACGAACACCTTATAGAAAGTTATATATTTACTTTAGACGTGCTATCGCTTTTATGATTCGGAGAATTATTCAGCACAACCACCTGAGCCGTTTCAGATACTTTGCATCTACATCGGGTCATGAATAACCGGTAAGTTTGAAAATAATCTTACATACTTATACATCCGGAGGAGAAAAATGATTATAAATATCCACGGAAGCTCTTCAACCAGCTCTCATAATCCACGTTTATTTTCCAAACTTTACGAAAACCCGGAATTCAATTCGTTCCGTACAACCTAATTGTGCGTTTTACTCGATGCGGAATCAGTTATGCCGCTGTTATTTCAAATGCACATAAACTTTTCGACGTATGAATCACGATTAACTGTCAAAACTTACCCTGCCGTTGCTGTTGCTCATCCGCACTCCGTCCAACGAACGTTAAATTTTATAGCGCGAGGGGCTGACTACGTATCGTTCCGTTGTGCATTTCAATTATTTCGCCATGCGAAAATCTTGCTTTATGGCGGCGTCGGCGGTGATAATTACAACGCGTTCTATAACCTATCGAACCCGCACAGTGTTTGAAACTTCTCGACATCCATTTTTCGGCTCTCTTCGAATTGGAGCCGTGTCACGCTAAACGTTGACGTTAACAGCTCTCATAGACGTATCATACGGTTTTACAACCATAGGTCACCGGGTACTAGATTAGCCGCAATTTGTTCGCAGTGGTGATGTGAAATAAATCCGGAAATATATACGAAAATCTAAAAAATCCGGATTTCGGATTTCGGAATTTAGGCTACAAAATCCAGATTTCGGATTTTTTCGATTTTTAAATACAAATATTACATTTTTGGAATTTAGAACACGACTTTCGGGATATAAAATTCTAATCAGATTATTACATATTTTTCTTAAAACCTAAAATATTTATTTACATACTAACCAATCTACTAAGTATCTATTTAATTTTTTTTAGTTAAATCAATATACAGTATGATCACGGATTAAGGTAACAATGAATATCTTGGCCAGATGACTTTGTATTGAAATAAGCTTTTGAATTTTAGAATTCGGATTTTTGAACTTTTGAATCCGGAATCGGAAACACATCGATTTCATAAGAACCGTGGACCCGGCCGCACACCAGTCACTGCTGCACATATTACCATGACGATGAAATAGGAATAATGTTATTATTATTATATTTTATTTTATTATATATTAGACTGTCATTTATCACCACGAAACATGCTGCCTGTACAAAGGTATTCATATTATTCGATAGTAAACATTTATAAATATTTATTACGCATGACCGTATGACACTGTACACCTATATCAAAAATATTAAATAAATCCGTGATAAAAAAAAAAGGAGAAGGCCAAAGGGGAGGGGAAGGCGATCGCAACGTCACATAAATCCGCCCCTCACGATGCATCATAACGCCATTATGAATTGTTTTCACGGGTGTCCAATGTATTTACAAAGTATACGTCGTACATCATCGTGTATAAGTACTTATGTCATGCGTAATCGAAGCACAGGAGTAGAGAATAAACCGTTTTAATTTAATGTTTTAATGACGGCTCGACGGAGAACATATAAGTAGACATAACCCTCAACAATAGTAGTGCACAAATGGCCGACGGCCAACGGTCCAAACTGCAATTTAAAACTTTGCGGAACCGTCGTAACTTTTAAAAATAATCCGAGAAAATGTTAAAAAATTAATAATATTATTCATACACGTTATGAAAAAAAGTAATTAGATATGAAAAAGTAACAATGATTTATTATAGGCTCGTTATTAAATAGTAAATATTTTTTCCATTTTAATTTTTGATCATTTTTCCGTACATGCATGGTTACAATATTTGAACCTGTCAGTCACATTTTGTAACCACTATACTCGTATTGTAATTGATTTTTTTATTACTTGACGAATTATTTAGTATCGTCGGAGTACACTTATTAAGTAGCCTACTTTATTTATATATAACTTTATTATTTCTCATGACATACGAGTACGTTTTAAAAATTTAAACTGCGAAAAAATAGTATAACTTTTATGTTGACTATTTAGCTAACATATTATTAAATTTATGTAAAATGAGTTTTAAACATTAGACGGTTTTCGTCCTTTGCATTCACTGTGAATGTATTGTTTTAAGGCTAGATTAAAAAAAATTTAAATGTTTACATAAATATAAAAACGTGTTTCAATGATTAAGTACAACTTGCAAAGCAATTATTAATTAAGCTGATGTGTACGAAAACAGTGCTATAATTAATTATAACTCAATATATTGATTTCTCAATAATTTATTTTTATTTTTATTTATTCAATTTTAAAATTTTTCAACACATGTTGTGCTATTACAACTATTGTAGTATTTTACAATATATTTTTAGTGACATAGATTTTAGTGCTAATATATATGAATACGAATATAGATAAAAGTATTGTTAATGAATTTTAGTAATTTGTATTGATAGTAGCCTTCATTTTCTAATGGTGAATCTTCACTGTCCGTTAGGAGAATGTTCTGAGGTAGTCGAGGCCGTAGACGTATGTTAAGAGTTTTTCTTCCTAGGTTGTAATGACGAGCACTGTCCACGTATTTTAGTTTGGCGTGGAAGTTTTTAAACTAGGTTTTGATCCACGTGTTTATCAGGGGTATTCCTGTGTCATTATGGATCTGACGATTTCTCATGAACCATGGTGCTTCGAGGCATATCCTTAGGAATTTATTTTGTAAAATTTAGATTTTATTTATTTGAGTAGTGGCAGAGGCAGCGGCCCATACAGGACAGGCATAGGATATCAGTGGTCGGATTATTGCGGAGTAAAGAAGGAGGGAAGATTTCATTTGAAGGGTTGATTTATGGTTGATTAAAGGTTACAAGATTCTCATCCTGGCATATCCCTGCGTGAGTGTTTTGTTTATATGAATATTCCATATTAGTTTTTCATCGAGAAAAACACCAAGATATTTGACTTTCATCTTTCATCTTTTCTATTCCATTGAATAATCTGCTCAATAATTTAAAATTATGTCGTACGATAAACAATAACATGTTTTCGAATACAATTAGTCAGTAATTTAATTTGAAATTAAAAATTGATTACATCTGTAGGGAAATAGGCGCATAGAAAAAGCATGAAAATCACGTTGTAGAACGTTATCGGTCTTTATTTGAAAACGATTAATATTCGTTGAATATCAAGTTTCATTTGTTAAATATGAACACAAATAACCGTTGAAAATTATAATAATATATTAACGTAACCGTAAATTCGAACAATACTATTTCCAAAAATGGCAATAAAACAGTTGCGATTAAATTTATTTTATTTAAATTGTGTAAGCGAATTTTTCCCTCTCATATGTTTTTCAACGTTTTCGCAATGTTTAGAATTTATCCGGCTACGCAGCACATTCCGACATGAAGAACACGGTTTTTTTCTGAAAAATTCGTAAAAACAAATTTTCCGTCGTACACGAATACCATACGGGACGAACCGATTGCGTGACACGGAAAACTTTCGGAAAACTGTTTTTTACTCGTACGTAGAAGTACTTAAAAGGGAGAAAAAAAAATGTATAAGCCAGAGAAACGCGTGTTGGAAAAAGGGCTTGTACTCAACGGAGTAAATCATTCGTGTGCGAACGTAGTTTAAAATTGTACAGCGATGCGTTATCCGGGTAAATGAATCGGATATCCGGTCGACAGTGTATAAAATATGATTTTGACTCGACCACCGGGTTTTATTACATTTCCGCGAACGTCTTTTGGACGTTTTCCCGTTTTCACGAAAACCGATGCGTAGCCGCTGGTCAATTATTCAATAAAATTAATGTGTTGCGTATAATACTCATTTCTTACGATCGGGTCGAATTGTAAATGTTACAGAATATGATGATTATAATAATAATAATAATAATAATAATAATAATAATAATAGTAATAATTATTATGATATTAATAACGTTGTCGTTGTGTCATGTGCAATGTGTGCTCGAAAACGTGCCGGCAGGTTTCGAACGTGCACCCGTTGTAGAGTCGTTGCTAGGAAATCGTCGATTACAAACAAGAGCAGCGAAATTAGCTCTCGAAAGGAATGCGTCACATACTATATTGTTTCTACGGATCGAATCGCATTATTCTCGTCGCTCAACATCAGTAATATTAAAATACGTGATGAAAACATCTCGCGAGTGGGGCCGACGGTAGTGTTTGCGTCTCCCGTGTACTACGGCGAAACGTAATCGTACATTGTTTGCTGAGCGTAAAATGATTTGATTTTGTTTTTCTGTCAGACCTGGGCTTCGACCCGGAAGCGCTCCGACCGCATTTTGAAAATATTATACTCCCTGACTTTCAACGGGATTTTCCTGCGTAGTACCGTTATTATTATTTTTTATATCCTTTTTTTTTCAAACACGTGCAGGTGCTGATCCACAGTTAGATAATTGTGGGTCAAGTTATTTTAAGAAGTCACTTAGGATTGTTGAAACTGAATTATAAATGTATGCTTTGTAACGAAAAAGACGATGCAATCATAAAATATGTGTCCTTAAGTTTATTCATAATTACCAATGAAAACGTTAACATTTATCATATTTTATAGAGGATTCCGTCGTACTCGGGATCCGACATAGAAATGTTTCATTGTATTCTACAATGAAAACATTTGCGTATTTAGGGGTTGGATTGAAATCGGGGCGTTTGCTTCTTTCTAGTATTAATTTCAACAGTCGGCCTACTTAAAAAATATAAGAGGCTAATTTTGTTAACAGTTATTATCCGTGGGTCAGCTAATCCTCTGAACCTCCGTAGATCCACCACTGAACACATGTATCTAAATTATTAAGATACCTATATGCGTATACACTCGCTGACCGTTGATTGGACGTATTTTAAAAAGTCGTCGGCTTTATAGCAATCGTTTCACCAACGATATAATAATAGTTAAGAAATGTCATTATTATAACTTATTTTGATTTTATAATCGAACTAGTTGTCCCACCCGGCGTTGCCCGGACAAAAGTTACCTCAAGTGAAAACCGGGATTTTTTTGACTTCGTAATGCCTCATTCGATAAATAAAAAAGCTAAACTAATATATAAAAAACTTAAAACAAACAAAAGGAATCCATAATTTAAAAAAAAAAAAATGCTCGGTATGAATGAGGTTTTATTTATTACATATGATTTTGCTTAAAAATAGTCGCGTCACAAAAATAAGGTTTCAATTGATACTAATAGGCACACACAGTTATGATATAGTCTGTAAACTATTGACTAACATTATCGGGCTTAATTTATGCCTAAGACCTGCTCCGTGTTATCCTCTTTCATTTAAAAAAAAACTGCATGACAATTGGATAAGAATGTTCGAAGCCAAACCGTAACAAAGATTTCCTCTTTTGCTTGTTTCAGTTTTATATATATATAGATAAATTGTGATTTTAATACATAATTGTATTATACAAATTAAAATTTAATCCTATTTATTTTACAGTATAAGAGTACCCATGGTTTTCTATTTAGGCAATAGAATGTCTATCGTTTGAGGTTTTATAAAGTTAAAACAAATGACATCAAATTTTTCGGCTGCAAGTCATGGAACTCGTATTACATGTATGTCAGGTGATTTTCTATATTTCTCTATAAAATGTATTGACTACGAAGAACAACAACCATATAGAAATCTATAAATCGTACAAATAGTATACATGTATTATAATTTAGACAGAAAAAATTATTCAATAAACATAATACTAATCAGATTAGGTACTCAATGAAATCTTATTTGAAATTGTATATTACATTGTTAGTATCTACTCTTACATATTAGAATACTTTCAAATAATTGATTAATTATCTATAGACATCTGAAGCAATTATTTTAGAATTTATGAGGCACATACCAATTATAGTATATTATAGTACCGGTTCTACACGGTTTCGGAATTTTTTTTTATTCGGATATCGAATAGAACGTTCGACAAATTCAAATAAACCGATGCATTCATGAAGAATTTCAAGATTCAATTATTCATAATTTTTTTTAAAAAAAATAATAATATCTAATAAAGGAAATTTAAATAAGAATCGATTTTTTTTCTTCGAGCAAACAGTACATTTCATCAGTTCATATAATATGTTAATGTTTTTTTAAATTACTTTTCACCGTTCGCGCAAAACGTTTTGTACGGCTTTTTATTTGCACAAAAATCGATCGAAGAAATATGAATTATCTTTTGTTTTTGTCTGTTTTTCTTGAAAGACTTTGAAGTATTTTCTAATTTTATTTATTTAAACTTTTCAGAATGTGACGAAAAATTATTATTTGACCAATTCTCCCATGTACACGAAATCGATTCTCGGCGTAAGCCTTACATTGTAAGGTATTACTTGAAAAATTAGAGAAAATATTTTTAGCTCCTAAATCCTGATTCAAGATTATTACAGTAATTATTTATTCTTTTTTATTGGGAGAGTATTCTTTAATATTCGATAAACGCCATCCATTTAGATAAAATGCGATGGTCGTTAGTTTATCATTGTTGTCGCGTATAATGACATAATGTCAATTTTGTCATTTAAACGTTGTCCGAATTCGTATAGAAATAAATCGATCATGTACAATAATTAGATCGATCAAACTGATCATCATTAATAAAAATCATAATTAGTTTTCAACAAGTTTTTTGTCGAATTAAATATATTATAATTTCACGGTTAGCGTAGTTATTAACAATCCATCTTCATACGGTTTGTGTTTCAATGAAGTTTTTGTACCTAAAAATAAATTATTATGATCGAAACCAAATCGATGCGCATCATGTTATATTATTATGTATAATGTTGCACGCACATACGAATGCTATTTATAAAATCCGATTGGTATATTTTTGTAGATTTAACAAACCGTTTTTGTTACACTCCAAGTTTCGACCATCGGGTACAGTTAAATTGAGGTTTTTCGTTTTTTTTCTTAATGCACAGCCCACTTCGATGTTATTTATTAGCGCATTGTCACGATGTACGTTTTAAAAGCATCCGATAACCAACGTTCAGTACATCAGTGTCAGCGTGTGAAGATGTTTATTGTGTGGACGGAGTCGAACAACAATGTTTTGGGGATTTGACCGAACAATAGATTCTGCAACGGCGGCTGACGGTGTTGTGTCAGCGGTAATACGCGCGAATCGGGATTCGTTCGAAATGGACCGCGGGGAGAGAGGCGGTCCGCCGTCGAAACGAAAAACGCACGTGGCTCGAAGGGTTAAGCCGGCGGATCGGATCGGATCGAACCGCGGACGCGTCGACAGCGAAATCGTGCCGTTATCGAAATGCACGTTTCGTATCGTGCCGCCGCCGGAAATCTCCGTTCGTGTAGATCTCCGTCGTCGATCGCGATTCGCTGTTAGCAGATACGAGCTCTGCGAAATCCGTCCGGGACACGGCGCGTATCCACGGCATAGACGAACACAACGGCATACGGACGCGCGTCCGACTTCGGACGAGGTGTCTGCAGGCGTCGACAAATCTGCATAACGGTGCATGCGTACACGTACGGAGGCACGTCGAAACGTAAGTCGCAACATTGTCCAATAATAATTTTATTTTCTCATCATACACATTATTATTATTCTAATAGTTTTGAAATTATATAAATATATTTCATTTTCTCATTTTGCTCATATTTTACGGCCTATTTTATTATTATTATTATTATTATTATATCAAAGTTCATAAGTTCCGTTGACACACCTTTGGGTAATACGCAATGCCGGTTTTAGGTCATCGACCAGGTGTTCACATGGCAAATGGGTATAAGTATGTACCCTTAAAAGAGCTGAAAGGTTATATATCCACTTGTATATTTGTTTAGTTTACTAACTTAAATTTGAAACAACCTTTAACAATATGTCGATCGCACGCCTATATACCTGACTGCGCGAAACACTAAACGTAAGTCTATACTTATGTAATTGCAATTTCTGGGAACATAGAATCACACGTATGGTCACGGACGATCATAATAAACCTTGTTGAAATAAATATATACATATGTGTGTTTAATATGTTTACTTACGTACATTACGCCTTGAATGATGGAAATAAATAATAATATAAAAAAATGTCGAGTAGTGCTGGTTGAACTTCTGATACGGACGTACACAAAAAACATTCAACTTGAAGTAATGATGTAATAATAAATAAATCTACCCATGCATATTGTACGCGTATAAGTTTATTGTTTGTTTCACGTCCGTTGCAGTATTCGATACGGTTAAGATTACGGGAAAATGTAGTTAAATGCGCATTTCGTATTTATGAAACAATCTAAAGCATTAACTTGCAAACACATGTAATTGATTTTTTTTTTAAAAAAAACCGTTACGAAATCACTCAAAATCATACGAATTTCGGTCATCAATAACCCTATATTGAACTCTTATAATTGTTTGTGGACTCATACGTATCGTTAGTTATACGTGCTATATTATACGTAATTTATTTCGTGTCATTTCTTGGTTTTGTAAAAAAACAAGTACAAACATTTGCACTATATATATAAATAATTCATTTTTATATATTTTATTTTATAATGAATCTTATTTTTAAATTTCAATAATTTAATAACACACAAGAATTCTAAATAAGTGTATCGTAGAAAATCGATTAAATTAAATATATGTAAACAGTGATTTTATATAGCAATAGAATCAATTAACGAAATGTTCTTAAAACTTTATCAACAAAAGTATCAACTGTTCTCGATATAAAGCATTTTATAAGAGACAATTCACCATTGTTGGTAAAGTAAAATCACCGATAAAGTATATTCAAACACATCTGGTGAAATACCCAAAATATATTAATCAGATTTGATGAATATTAAAACTATGTGCGAAAATATTTTGCGGCATTTAGAGTTGACTTTGGAGAATCTATTCGATTTTTGGCTTATTAATGAATTTGTGTCATTTGATTATTACTCTACGCGTTCGATTAAAATATTTTTATGTTGTTACATAATATTCTAGTAGGTACTCTATTTTCAAAAACTTGTTTTTTGAATTTAATTGATTCTTTAAATGCACATCTTTAGATTCATATTTGTCTTTTCACTGTAACTTAAATATTTTCTAAATCAATCATTATCTTAACTAACCACTTTATTATGATCAAAATAAAGTCAAATAATAATTAAGTAAAATAATAAAATTTAAATTACATAAATACACGTAGTAATTAAACACATTGCAATTTTAAAAATACGTTTAAAACAGTTTAATACTACTGAAATAACAATGAAATAAAATAATAGGGCTTAATTATTAGAAATGTATGCATTATATAAATAATCACATATTAATAATTATATTTTTTTTATGTGTAAAATACGAAATATTCATTTCTCGATTTGCCCATACAAATATACGCGAAGCAATTAAGTTTTTCAATCGTATAATTTCAACATTTCTCAGAATATGGTATTTGGCATGCTTTTAGCACATTTTTGACTCTGTAGCTAATTTTAACAAACTACGTGGTGGTAGGGGAACGCCAAACCCGTCCAAAAAATAAAACGATTCGAATACATTGTACGTAAGTACCTGTATAGAGTATGGTCTTATTTTTCTGGTTTATAACATATGGCTTTTAAAATACATATTTATACTTTGACGACGTTTCGACTTTGAAATAGCTAAATTCAAGACCGTAGCAAATGTACGAGGTACTCCCTTCTCCTTATAAATAACGCCACTGCCATGGTAATTCCTATCGACCGATAGTTATATTATGAGATTTATTTTGAAAATATGTGATTTTATATTAACGCTGGAAATTCGATAAAATACATTTTGCAGCACATTAATACGTCTGACGCGTGACTCGACTGTGAAGTATTTAATTCGTAGATTTGGAACGTCCGACTCGAATGCGTTGTTTCACCTCGTATAACGTATTTTAGTTCAGAGATTCCGAATCAGGGAATCGTTGTTACACATTCACCTTACGATATAACCGTGGTTCGCCGGTCGGTTGCTGTATGCAGTAGATCGTGAAATTGCTCGGAATCGAATGAGCACCAAGAGCGTGGTTAGGGGGCGGGAGAAAGAGGAACGAGGTAGAGATAATAAAGAAATCTAGTGAAGAGAAACTCATTCGAACAACACGGACCAGCGGACCAATCGGCCGAAAGCGTATACGCTGCTGACCTATCTTTTCCGTGACCGCTGCCGGGGAAATGTTCGCGTCGGTACATCGTGGTTAGGTACCTGCGCCGCGGCAGTAAATTTTATCGTTATATATAAAATGCATTTTTTTTTATCCCCGCCTAGAGAGCCGCGAGAATAAAGTTCAAGGATTTTCGTGACGCGTGGTCCGCAACGTAATTTGTTTTAAGCGTTTACCACGGGCCGTGCAATTGTATATACAGTAAAACCTTGCTTAGACGGAACTTCGGTAAGACGGAAACCTCGGTATTACAGAAAATTTGTTTGGTCCCGTTTGAAATTACATATAATTTTATCCCGCCAAGACGGAAACCTCGCCAAGCCGGAAACGGACACGATTTTTTAATAAAAGTTGATGAAAATCCTCGCTAAGACGGAAATATAATATGATTTTCGTAAAATAAGTTTATTTTCATATTATCGATTCCCATATATAATCGATATATTTGTACGATGAAATTACATTATAATGGTACATTATAAATACAAAAAAAATCAACAACCATTTTTTTTCAAAAAAATATAATTATCAATTATATATACTGGCTAAAAATACATATGTTATTTTTAGTTTAATTCAATTTTATTTTTTAAATCCCGTCAAGACGGAAACCCCGGTAACACGGAAAAATTACATGGTCCCAAGCGATTCCGTCTTATTGAGGTTTTACTGTATTTTTATATGTGCACGCGAGTCATCAGTTGATTTAATATCGTTTTATCGTCTTGGCGCGAGTATCTTAAAGATATCCAATACGGTCGTCCGTCATTCGGACCAGCAACGTTCAACGCCGCGGTCCAACAATCAAGAAGGTTTATATTTAACCGTTTATTTAGTTGTTGACAATTTAAGTGATTTCTGATCGTTCTGGTGGTCATTTGATACATCACGATGTATTAACGAGATTCCGGAGTCCCGCATCGCGGCTATAAATATTGATCGGAAAACTTTAGAATAGGAATCTAGTACGGATATTATCCGGTCAGGGAACTATCGGTGGACATTCACTACGGTTTTACGAATACCGAATAGTCATGGTACAGTAATAATAAAATGGTGACCGAAAAGGGACGAAGAGTGGAGAAAATATGTCATTTTTACTATTATCCATACGTATATCAGAGGTGAGGTCGTCTGGAAGAAGACATTTGATAGAACAAAAAATATGTACAAGAGCCAAGAGAATAAGTAAAAAAAAAAGCAAAGTTATTATTCGTCGTAAAATAAATTGTTATTCTGTATTGATTCGATTGTTATCTAATCGACGAGATGCGAGTCGCGGTTCGGACAATTCTACTGCGTTAAAACCTCAAGAAATCAACATTTTCAACCGTATCCACGTGCACGTGTTCTTACGTATCATCTTGACCACAGATATTTTCTAAGTTCAGCAGTTCGCGATTAATGTATATCGTCGTCTAATACGTAATTATTTGTATGAAAATCAATCGAAGCCTACTGGATGTATCGGAAGCTCTGTGTATACTGTAGCAGGTAAATTTTATTTTGTAAATACATACATGTGATGAGTCTAACATAAATTTCATAATTACTATTGAGAATGGTTAATTAGCCGATTATATTGTTCAGACGAAAGTTTATCTTTCATTACGGGAACAAATTGGAAACAGCGACACCAGTGGCCAATCTTGAGATATATATTTATGTATAGCTCTTTAGTCTTATGCAGATATGCACTACAGTATAATACTATTGCAGCAACGCAATGCTTTTTACCGGGAAAACGATAAACCCAGTACTATATATATATATATATATATATATATATATATATATATATATATATATATATATATATATATAACATATTATATTAGTCGCAGTTATTTCCCTTCGCGTTTGTTCGTTTTCGGTCAAAGCATTCGCATTGGAAAAAATTCTGGCAGAATTAAGATCCACCCCAGGGGTGATGGTGGACGAATAAAAGACGTTTTTAGATAATACCAGCAGCCATCCACTCGGGCATAATTCATTCACCATACACCACTCGTCTGTCTATCTATCTCTCGGGATCGTAACGAAAACCCTTCAAGACAGCGGGTGGTAGGCAATCGTGCTAATATAATATATACGCAGTGAAACAGTGTATAGTGGTTTTGGATAATTCACAAATATCTTCTTTATAAAAGATGCGAGTTGATAAAATTATTAGGTGTGTGTGCACCTGTATAATGTACGAAAATTAAACAAAACGATCCGATTTAGTTTTGATGATTAGTATTATTAATTATAACTTAAAATCCGAGTTGAACCAGTTAATATTTATTATTCATTGTTTCCGATTCTATTTAATTTTTTTAATAACACATATTTTTATCGGGAGTTCGATATTTTTATTTGCTACAAGCGTATATAGGATTTAATACAACGTAAAGAAAACAACTGATGTAGACATGTGTTTGTAAATCAACTAAGTTTTAAATTCATTTATCGAATTGGAAAACCATAAATATGGGAATGAAGTATGAAAAAAACTCGTAGAAATATAAATATAATTACAAACCTTTTTTAATAGCGTTTATATTAAAACGCCAGTTGATGCGATGTAATTTATAATCATGGATAATTCCGGTACTGGTTCTCAATGTCCGCGTTCACTATTCAGAGGACACGATCCTTATTATGTACAACCATACAATTCGGAAATTTAAAAATTACACTACTGGAAAAGCGTTCAAATTTGAGATGTGTCCACTAACAGAGGTTAATTTCGATTATTTCCTCAATGTGAGAACCTCGAGAAAATGCGTTCTGGTACTGTACACAACTCTAATGATAATATTATAATACTTGTGTAACGATATTTTAGACAATCGGGTCGAAACGGTTTATCTACATTACATTACATCGTTGCGCATCACTGTTACCGTATAATATTATTAATCTGTATGTGGATACACTTCGTATCCGTGTTAAAATCAATTTGTTGATTTGACGAATTTTCCGTGTAAAATATGAAATTAAAATGTCCCCGTGTTAACGAATTAGTTGACGAACGGTATAAAAAAAAAATCCACCATCGTTGTAACAACATCGGAGTGAACCGATTATTTTTTTACTAATGCAACGTACTTTAATAAGGAAAACTTTGTTTAAAAAATGTACACGCGCATTCGTTACACAAAACGGCAGTGGATTCGGTATTTGTTGAGATGATTTTTACATTTCTGCGCACGCACACTTTATACTCGCTGACCTTATTGCATTTTCATTAGTGGTCCCGTTGAACCATGTTTTTGTTGTACTATAAAACGCCGATTATCCGAAACGAAATAAAATCCTATACAGTTCGGCAATGGCGGCAGCAAGAAGAGACCAATCGATATAATACCCCGGATTTCGTTGGAACCGTGGTTTTAATTGAAAGTGTTATATCTCAGTAACAGACAAGCGTGGTCAAGTGGAGATTTAAAATGAATTTTGTTAATTTATTTTATTTTATATTTTATATTTTATTATTTTTATTTTTATTTATTTGTTTTTTCACTTAGCAGAAAAAAAAAAACAATGCGTTGGATAAAATAAATCGGATCGATCGAGTAAGCGAGTGTCTAAAGTCTAACGATACAAATTATATTGATGGGTGATAAGCTCGTCAGTGTTATATTTTTTTACTATTTTCAACACGCCCTTTAAAAAGTTTTTTTTGGAAAAAAATAAAAATAATAACTCTCTTCCTGCGTTCGAAACAACGCCCCGTCGTAATAACGGAAAAACGCCAGTTTACCGTGCTTTGTTATAACCTCGCTAGCAGTGCTGTAATGGTATATCACCGTATACGATTTGCACACATATATCATAACGGTATTCATATACATATGTACGTATGCATAGCGTCAAACGTGGCACTGTGTACAGTTATAAGACAGCTGTAAATGATTACGGTCGAAACGATATTATTGAAAAGGAAAATAAAATAAAATGAAATATGCATCACAGCCCTGTTAATTAATTTCACCATTACCGGCAGGCAGTACAAACACACATATTTACACATATATGTATTATTGCATTCACACGGAAAAATATGAACGAAACCTTTAGAATCGTAGTGGTAGATGTGAAAATTGCTTTGTTGCATTTGACTACTGCTGCCGACTACTTACGGCGAGGGCAGCAACGGACAGCGTTAGCCATGCGTTCGATTGTAGTAATAAAAATAACGATGATCGTAATTATTATTTTAATGACAATAAACGTATTGCCAGACAAATGGTGATTACTGAAATCCAGCGAAGTTTTTGATCAGGTGCATTACGATAAGTTATACATGCGAAAGTCAAATAAGAACGCTGATAACGGTATAATACAACATAATAAATTATTTCGTTATGCATATTTTTTTCATATTTGCTATTGGTTAACTGTTAGTAACAACACTTTTGTGCCCCTATGGCGTAGGAAAAAAACAAAATCTCACGCGATACGAATACAGAATACGTTTTCGTTGAATCATAATCGAAGAAGATCTAGCAATCATTATGACGCTGTCAGACGTGACAGCCTTTATTTGATATCCGTGATGAGGTATGAGACCCACAAAATCAGACCTACGTTTAAAACGATGAAACACTATTCACCATGTGACAAGTGAAATCTACTCTGACCAGTCAAAGCATTTAAGGTAAATTTTAAATTTCACTTAAATAATCTTGTAAAGTCTAACTCGTCAGAGTGGACAGTCTAGTGTTGGCTTCGGTCTTAGATTCGATTGCCGTACAGTCACGAGTGTACCTAAATTGTCTATACGATGCACCGTTCGACCTTATTGATGCGCAGCGATTACTTGATATTTTTTTTTCATTCTCTCACATTATATAGTGGTTCGCGATCACGGTTTAATGACGCTACACAGTTTTGTAACGATATATATTTACATACATGAGTATCCCGTAGAGTTAAAGCATAACAAAGTTTAATATTGGTCTTATCCTACAATTTTATTGATTGAAAACTTTCATATCAATACGTTCGGAGAATCACATTTATGTAAATTTGCCACCTCAAACGTGACTATTTTTCAAACGAAGCGCTCGATACCACCATCATTTTAAATAAGATCTTATAGAAAAAATGATTCGTAAGTGCGATATTGTCAAGGTTGGAGGGAATACAACGATCCTACATATGTCTGTAAGATCGATTCATTAAAGTAACACACATTTTGCGTTCAATACAATAGAATTTTTCAATGCAATGTAAAATTGTTAAATAAATACTATTCTATACTTAATGTATTGATAATATTGTCTCCAATAAATCAAATTGTTCCGACCCATCGTTTATCTTGGTATGTAAATTAAAAATCTAGAGGTATTTTCGGTATTAACGTATAAAGTTTGAATTATATCATGGTATAAACGAACATTTTCATGAATCGTGAAATTTTTTCGCACAGGTTCGTCTGTGATTGTATATGATGGAACATTATGCATCACACCGAAAAACGGTTTCGGAATAATACAGTTTGAATGAGACCGTAATTAAATTATGAATATACTCGATATTGGTCCAACACAACGGTCGGTGTTTAATATTGGCATATTACTTAGAATAAATTTCAGCGAGAAAACCACCACAATTTAATAGTGCTAAGAATATTTCTCAGTCTTCGTTTGACAATCTCAAAGTTTGTGTACATCATTGGTTTTGTGGCACGATCGAAGTAAGTATATTAGTACACATTTACCGTAAATTTTAATAAATACACACATTTTGTACCACGACGAACAAAAAGTGGTTCAAAAAATAAATGTGTGTCCAAAAACGTTTACATTGCATTTTTGTCGAAAAACATTGTTTATAGAATTGTAGGTATGTGTGTGTGTACGTGTGTTCGGCGAGCTTAGTGCCACGATTCCAGTCATACTTATAAAATCCCGCTCCGTCCATTTACCTACTATGAATTATTTATTTATTATAATTATTGATTTTCACGAGGCCACAGAGTTATAAGTACAACACGGTACATCATAATGTAACAGTAATATAAGAAAACGGTTTCGAAAAATATTTGTCAACAATAATTGTCTTGACGTAGAACTATGATCAAAGAAAAGAAAAAATCGTAATCACGTGGCTGCCGGTGGCTGCGTTCACGTAAGCATTACCGATTTTAATAAAATGTCGGCGTAATAAAATCGATTGCGAGACATATTGTTAAAACCATTCGGCCCGATTTCGAAACGTCGCGACGTCGCGATATTTGCTTTAGAAGTCGTACGCATTGCAATCTGATTACTTAAAACTTCGAATGCGATCACGTGCAGTCGGGTATTTTTCCGTGCGTTTCGTCGTTCGCTGAAGGCAGCCTACGTTGTAACAACTATAATAAGTGAAAATAATAATAATCGTGACAATACAATTATTATAAGTTCTATTCAAGATTTATACATGCCGTGAGTCGTGTAAGTCAATGAGTTTCGCATTTTAACCGTATTTTTCTCGTATTCCAAGAACGTTTTCCGCCAACAACAATGCATATAACATCGGCACAACATAAAAGCAATTAAGACTTTTGTCATGTTTGTCATTCACGCTTTTTGATTCATAATTTTCACACTTCGTTATACTGCAATTTCACATTGTACATATGATATAAAATGTACGGCCTAACCTCATTTCACTAAACTTGACGATTTTTTTAAAAAATAATTCTGTAAATTATGTACGTCATTCGAGAACGTCACATTACGGAAGTAAATAAATAACGGTTCTTTCAGCATGCGCGCAGAACAGACATTTAAAACAATAACAGCCAAGCCTAATAGTGCTCTGTTGCCATTGAGCCATTTAAATTCAGTAATCCTCAAAGTGAACCATCTCAATTTAAATTACTGTCCCGATATATTTTACACAATACGTCTATGAGACCCTTAAAGGAATCGTGAGTGCATACACACCAATTGTTGAACGCTGCAATTTTAAGCGCTTAATATAAAGAAACTCTGTTGTTATTGTGCGTACGCAGATTTAGCCGATTTCATCATTAAAGTGTATTGTTAAAGCTATTTCTATATACTAATGTTGTACGAGTATCGAAAAGTGTCTAGA
Organism: Sipha maydis; assembly: GCA_034509805.1. NCBI lineage: Eukaryota > Metazoa > Arthropoda > Insecta > Hemiptera > Aphididae > Sipha > Sipha maydis. The sequence continues at coordinate 142,056 of JASXSY010002955.1, forward strand.
GTCAGTTCATCAGTCTGTGTCTTTTTTATTTCAACCTTACGAAATTCTATTACTTATCGTGAGCGTTGTTATCATTGTTCAATGAATTTTAAACAAGCAGTTATACAGAGCACTACTACAGCATTCTTTCTCTACTATTATCTCTGGTTCTTCATTAATTTTGGGTTATTACATTTCTTAAGAGATTCCATTATAAATACAATTTTATTCAGATAAATGCTCACTGTACAAAATACCTATGTGCAAGTAATAATATTACGTAAAAAAAGAGCGAAATTCTTAAGTTGAATATGACTCCACGGCAAGGTGAGACGCAAGGATAAATAATTGATATTGCTGTATTGAATTTTCACACTTAAAACCAATGTAAGATTGCTCCTGGTAATATGATTTTGAATAAAATAGGTCGGGTGGCTTAGTTTTTACGTTTAAAAATGGCAATAGAACCAAATTTCTTAATAAGCAAAACTAAACTTTCAGTGTTTGGACATTGGAAGAAAAAAGAAAGAAGACTTAAATTTGTTGATAATTTAATAACAATAAAATATTTTTAAGTTTCCTCGGTATATCAAACTATATCAAAATTTCATGTGATATAAACGGTTAGTATTTTATTAAAATGTTTTAAAATTATGACATTTTTTTATAATGCTTATTTAATAAATTGGCAAATGTTTCGTACTACAATAGTTAACATTTATAGGTTTAAAACTAAATAACCTATTCTTAGAGATATTATATTTCACCAAAATTTCATTTTGTAACGTTATAAAACTTTTTTACGTTTCCCGATAAAATATTTTTTATTTAACTATTAAGAAAGTTTTACAATAAATCTTATATACATATTTCAAGCCTATAGTATAAAAATTGAAAATATTATAAGAATTTAAATATAAATATGTTATTTTTGTGGATTTTCATGATTTTTATTATTTTGTCAAAATTTAATGTTCAAACTTTCATAAGCTTTTTATTGAAAATATTTTTAGTTTTTTATTTCATTAAATCACTAATATATCCATACGAGGACATTTGTAATACATTTTCATGACTTTTTGACAAAACCACAATAATTTAATTGACATTTTCGAAAAAATGTGATGGAATCATGACATTTTCAACTATCTATCTTTTGAAAATTACATTATCTATAATAATATGAGTTATGAGAATTGAGATATTTCAATCTTTTTCGATATTTGTTTTTTTGAGTTATGATGAAAACAATAATTTGATTTCGTCAAATGTTACCGGTGTTTTAATTTTATTTTTATAATAAAATGTTATAAAAACTTATGTCAATTTTTTGCAATTAATTAATTATTAGAAACTTCATAAAATAATTCTTCTCGAAAAATCAACTAGAAAACTTTTTATCTCAAAAATGTCTTATGAATGCTATTATCGGAGCAATTCCTTTAATCTGAAATTACCGTATAAACATCGTAATTATAATATCGTATAGTAATATATAAAAATGCATAGTTTATTAAATAGTTTAATTATGAAGAATGCGTATTGTGTGTATGATATAACAAATTCAAAATTATTTGTAGAATAATAATAAGAAATTGATTCGTTAAATTTACATTTTTTTCGCCCGATGTAAATGCATTTTTTAAACAATCATTTTTTTAAATTTATAATTACAGTAATTTACATAAATTGCGTAAAGAATTTCATTCGAGTTCGTAATTCATTGAAGTCCCGACCGTGTGTTCTACGCATTACACGTCGTGATGTGTTGCATACCATACGTTTCGTCACCAAAACAATGTTCACGAATTTCGTCCCTCGCAAGACGGACAGATCGTTTTGTTTCACACCCGACGACTTGACATATATCCCCAATACATCGTTAGGAAAAGCGTCGTTTATCCGTTCGTTTCGTCCCTTTTTCGTCGACTCAACCCTATACATATTGTATACTTATGCTACGTACACACGTTTACGTACCCTACGGGGACGAGAGCGATAGTTCGAGTTCTCACATAACTATAAATATTGTAGTCATTACCGGAGACGATACGCGTCATCTTGTGCGAAAACGAGACCTTGTGAGGTCGCGTCGAGCGAATGTTTTCTTGAAGTTATACGCGCACAAGCACGACCGGGTGATTGCATATCGATGGCGTTTCACTGGCTAACTACGATTCGGACGAATCCTCTCGGTACGACGCATGGGGAGTAGCGATGGAATCGGGAATAAAGGAAAATTAAAAATCTTCCATAACGCACGCTTAGCCGAGCCGAATAAGGATCTTATTACGTATCCGTCACGGGACACGGTTTCGCGTTCCACGGTGGGACCCAGTACTTCGATTCCAACGGCACACATCTCGACTTCGGTCCTTATGAGTCGAGTGGAGACGCGCGAAGTACGAGTACGCGTCACGTGTACGCCTTCGGCCGGAGATACGCCACGATCCAGCGCAACCATAGGGGTTCGGGTTTATTTTTTCACTTTTCACAACGTACATCGCATTGTGTTCCCGTGCAGTTTTAGCGAACGGTTCTCGAAATACCCGAAAGCCATCACGCTCGTTTGTGCGATGGTAGTAGTTTTCGTGCTAACCACTCGTTGCCGATCACGACTGACTTTCTATACCGTACGCGTGACTCTTTCTCTCGGCTCGCCTACTACCGCCAAACTGTGCCATTCCGATAATTTCACGATCAGCGCAACTCCTAAACTCCTATCTGTTTTAAAAATTAGTCTTGTACACATGCCTATGTTTTATGCTTTTTGTTTTCGCGAACTCTGCTAAAAAAAGGAAAAAAACGTCCATACTTTGATCACTTTTCGAACATGACGTGCGCTGCGGATTTTGAGTATTCTTCGATATAACCGTATACGTCAGGAGTGGCCAAACTTAAAAGATTTGTGATCGATTTTTGAGTTTTTCTAGGTTGTTACGATCGACCAAAAAGAAAAAAAAAACGAAATAAACGGTTGTAACTAAAAAAATTGTTTTTATATACATGTATGTTACATACTTTATTTATTCGGTTTAAAATATCAATAAGTAATCATTACTTTATTTTTATAATTTTACACAACACGTATTTTAATGCACATTTTATCAATTTATACAAAGCGATATATTCTATTATTTAATACGGAATATGCATTAGAATATGTAGTATAACATACCTACATAGCTATTCGATTTAAATGTATAGTTTCGTTTTTCATAGTTATTTAATTTGTGTGTTGAATAAAAATATAAAACTTACAGAAAATAAATAATTATTTTAACTCTTTCCAGAGAGTATTCGAAAAAACTTAAAAGAAAGTCCCGAATTGACTTGAACTCCTGTTACTATCGATCTTTTAGCCACCCCTGGTATACGTCAAGTTTGGGAAGGAAATGGAAAATATGTATTCCATAACACACGTCCAAAACTGTCATGACTCGATCATTTTATCTACTTGAGCATTTGATATAACGGTTAAAATGCATAAATAAATGCAAAAATATTAAAGACGATTGAAAAAAATAAACATTCTTTGAGAAAAAGTTCTTACATGCAGGTAAAATCAGTTTACAGTGAAATCGCATTAAAAATATCGTATCGTTATTTTGATTACAACTCTGTTCGAGTAAATAGACCAAAAAAAGTAAAATTAAAAATGAAAATTGAGCATTTCCCTATTTATACTATGCTATGGAGCGTTGCCAATTAAAAATAACGTATATATCGAATAAGTAAAGTAAATGATAAGTTATACAATGAATAAATAAACAAATAAAAAGAAAACATAATTTTGGGGCCAAAAATTAACTCTCGTATTTTACTCCATTTTATAAACGATATTTTTCTCCTATCACCTTGTTTCATATTTCTTCAAGTCTTTTCGCATTTTTGAATATCTTGAACTCATTAGTACTTAGATTCGCATGTAGTACATATTATTTCTGACGAGATTCGATGAATTTTTCGGAAAACTCATAGCATTTGTCACGGCATATTATATTGTAAACGCATGGCATAGTAGGTCAAATCCGAAATTCAAATATGTTGAAATGCATTCGATTTCAAATCGCGTGGTGGCAACAAGAACGATCTACATCGTTTGACCTCACGCGTTCTAACCATAGTATAATGCGCATTTTTCATTCGGAACATATTTTTCTATCTAAATTTTTTCGCGTGCACCATTCGTAATCGACTTTATCATACGGTCGGTTGATAATCGAGAATTTCAGATTTTTTTATATTACGATTTACCATGACTGCAGCATCTATAATCACGTCAACGCAATCGATAATGAATTCTGGTGCAAAATAGTTTAAATAAATAAATTTATATATTGTGTACATATAAGACTCTGTGTATATCGTAGTTTTCGTAATAAATGTTCGCGGATCAAACCAATCGATCATTTCATAGCATTATTAATATAATCTATACGTTTCAAGATAAAAGTCTGTTTCATTATTTTATATGTATAATAGTATAATACGTTTAAAAATTAGATAGTTTTGCTTTCAATACACGAACAGTAATATATTACTGATCGTTACGTCATTATTACTCACGGTCGTTCGAATGCATGCGGCGGTTAACGTGCATTTTATAAAGGGTGACTTGGTTTCACGGCGCCGTAGGCATAAAATGATACGGATCGATTATTTACGCTGCGTTGTGCGGCCCGGATCGTAACGGATATTTTAACCACTCGAGTTACACGGACCACGGTAATAATGCGCGTACACTTGGTACTCGGAAAGGGTGAATTTTAATTTCAACAGTGCTTGTGAACAAGAACGCATCGCAACAACGATCAATTCAACCGTGTTCTCTAGTGAAACGTTTCGATTTGGCGGGGGGAAAAAACTGAAAAATAATAAGGATTACATATTGATACATCCACGATGCCGACGGACTTTCTCCGTTCGTGTATAATGGTCGGTATTAAACTTTTTAGAAATTTTACTCGTGCATTTTTCACGAACAATCATCTCGCGAGCTTTGAGTCCGAGGCGGCCGTTCGTTTTACATTTGATTCGTATTTCGAGTAGTGTTCGTGCGGCGCACCACGCGTTGGATTATCGAGAAACGTCCGATTTTGAAACTCTTTTATTTATTTATTTTTCATTTCCGACTTATTGAAGTTATTCCGGCACATCGTATCACATAGCCTTCGTAATCGACCGGAAACGAGCGCGAAATGACTGGAAATGATGGTCGCACAACACGATCACAACACGGCATGTGCATACGGACGATCAGCTGTACTGGACGCGAAACGCCTGATCGTTCAAGTCGCTTGTTTCGATCCGTCCGTGGTCACGGCTACACGCGGTTGCGTATCGGTTACGGAGGGTTGACGAGTTAGGTCCAGGAGGGCGGTCCCGTTGTCGTTACTCGCGGCGCTCGCACGTTCCGGACCGGATGTCGTGCACGCGTATAACTGGCAACAACGGTCCGCGTTTCGTGTGTGCGGACCGATAAGGTATTCCTTTTAGTTTCCGGTGGACCGCCTGCATCGCTTGTCAATCGAAAACCAGTTGTCTTCCCGGAAACACCGCGGTGTACGACAGCGTAGTACAATGCCTGGACGGAAACAACGCGAAATCGTCCGTACAACGATTTCACGTTTTATCCAGAACCGATTGGGGTTTCCGTGTAACCCGATTTTGGTTGTTCAGGCATCGCTTCGGTTGGGCGTACATCTGATATACGCGTGTTTATGACCGAACAAGAACGCGTATGCGGAAGAACGCGCGCATTGGCGCCTCGTTGGGGTAGGGGGTCGCAATGAGGTGTACTTACATCCTCTGGCCTTTTTAGGATAGCTCTCGTAGGATAGGGGCTACTGTTATCGTTATCATATTTTCCAGTAGCCCGAATTACTTCATAGCCGTCGAAAAAAAATAAGACCACATTGTACCGTTATACAATTTGAAAACAATATTCCTACGTATTAAACATAAATAATTTGAGCACAAAGTTCTAGGCGTGTCCGCGAAACAGCAGAGTAAGGTTTATGTTGGATACAATACGCGTGGTTGTGTACGTCACGAATACAGATACGGTGTGGAACGGGTGTCGTGTTTTGTCCCGATGAATAGTAATTCACAAACCAGTCAGTAACTTGCGTTTCGACAAAATTATTGCGCTTTATTCGGTTTTAGATGCTGGGCTATTCGAGTGACACGTATTGTTCGGTGTTGCCGGTTTTCCTCTTTTACGTTACTTAAAAACTTGGAGCAACATGGGCGCCCAAGTTAATATTTTTAGGTCACTTAACATGATTTTTGAACATCTTATACACTCCCGTGGTGTTCGTTTGCTGATCGTTAGAAAATAGCTAAGACATTGTAGTAATATAAATAAACACATATATATCGTTACGCCACAAGACTTTATAATCGAAAATCATCATAAATATGTCACTCTTAATCCCAATTAATTAAACGTACCCTGTGCATCATATTATAACAATATATTATGTAACCAAATTTAAAAACATTTTAATATTGATAAACATAAATATATTTGTTTAATAACTGTCATAACAAAATATTTTGATAACAATGTCATATTTTTATATTAATGTAACTTTTCTTAATAAAACTGAAATAAAAGTTATTACCTCAAAGATGTAGAGTGAAATAATTATTTAAAAAGGACATATATTCAATAAAAAGTTAATTAGTGCAGTCAACTTTCACTGATCTACACGTAGGGTCACTAGTAAAGTGACAAATGTCCATCTAACCATTAACTCACACTATATTTTGGAGAACTTATGTCATTAATTATTTATTTAATTAGTGTTGTATTATTACTTCACTAAAGTAACTTTTTTATTCTATATTCATTCGCTTCGTGGACTCTCATCTCTTGAATTAATTGCAATAAAGGATTAAATTAGTTCCAAGTACACGAGTAAGTGATTTTATACTTTTAGGCAAAAATTATAAAAAACAATTAAAATATTAAAATATTATACTTCACAAAAGTTTGAAATAATTGCAAATAAAACCAGATAAACAACTTAAAAATCGAATCTCTTCTCAAATTTCAGCTTTCACTTAAGCTTTCAAATTGAGATATATATATACATTGTGATATTTACAATAGTTAAGCTACAACACTCTCGTAGATGAATTTTTCATGCTCATTATAAATCTGAGCTATAACACCTTGTAACGTACGAAACGGAATAAGTCTAAATTATTATTTTTTTTCATATTGTCGCGCGCACTGTAAAATAAATTGTCACCCCGCCATTACTCTCTCATAACCATACTATTATTGTTATTATTTACTATTGATAGTTAGGGCTTGGATTCATATGTAAATACATATTTTTACTGTGACTTGATAAATTAATTTAGGTAAGTGATCGTTTCAAGCGATTTTCAATGTAATGGACAATTTTACATATTTTTATATATTTCTCAATAATTCCATTTTTTCCTACATATTTCGACAATTTGTTCATTTTAGATTTATTAATAATTATATAAAATTGTATTTTTCAATACAGACAATTTCCCATGTTTCCAAAAGTACGTAAACAAAATATTATCAATTATTGAACTAATCGACCGTAATAAGTTTAGGACTTGTAGAAGAAGCTGAAAAATGCATAGAACAAGTACAAGGACCCTTGGGAGTTGCAGTAAAAGAAAAAATGCACAGCGTATTACATAAAAATCTTGGTTTAGACTGTCTAAAATTAATTAGATATACACATTGCGGAATTAATGGGGTAATATTGCCGGCTGAACTCACTCCTTTGGACATTGTAAATATGAAGTTTGCACCCATTACCTCTGTGGTGAGTGAGCGCTCCTTCAGTCGGTACAAATCTGTGTTACGACTAAACCGTAGGTAATTTAACTTTGACAATTTGAGCATGTATATGGTATATCATTGCTTTCAAGATCAAGATGAATAATGTCATTTATAAAGCAATTTATAAAGCAATTTTTAATATTTTTTTTGTTCCATATTTTCATTTTTTATCACATACAAAGTGATTTTTATTACATATATATTTACATATTTTCATTTTATAAATCCGAGCCCAATTGATAATATATTAACTGCCAACTAGAGCGTGACTTCTATACGGCTAAAGGTTATTTTCTTTCTTCCTCCACGCAAACGACGAGGTACTAAGATATTAGTCATAGATATTATATTATAATATTATAAGTTTGTGAAATTTATTTTAGTTATAATTTGACACATAAGCATACATTATCAAATTAATTATAAATTTCGCACGGAATCATAGCTTATACTGTTCAAAGGAGATACGTTAAGAGACGGGAATCTGGCACTCGAGTTTTCTTAAATCGTTTAATACACGCAATGCTCCCGAGTACGTTTGCGATTCCACAACCGTGCGAATATGAACGGCGTTTGTTTTCGTCCAGAGAGCCGATAAAATATTACTGCGCGTTTTACCGTCATTATCTTTACGCAATGCTGGTCATTTGGCTCCCGTATTTCTCACTTATAATCTCCCCTACGCTTTACGAGCAGTGTTATTGTTATCATCAGCTCGAGCTACGAATTCCGAGAGTGATTTCTTATCGGAAGGACGGTCATCAACATGTCCGGTTCAACGCCGTTCAAGACGCGTGGTAAAAAATAAAAACATTTACATTTCTAAAGGCGTTACCACACATTCATGTAGTCTCATAATAACTTATCGATTCAGAAAAAAACCGGATTAAAAGTTGTGCAAGAAGGTGGTGGCTGTTTTATTTAAAATACAGGTGTAAAGAACGGTAATCCAAGAATGGACACAAAAATACACGTGTCGCATCGCATAGTCGTATGCTAGTTGTCACTTGCTTCCGACGTTGAACACAATCCTTTGACAAATACCGACCTACAGCGGGAATCGTGTTCCGACGCCAACGTCGGCCACGAACATTTGTCACCCGGCGTATGGATATTACCGTTACGCGATGCGATCGTGCGGGCAACGTCCGAAGGCAGTAAACGCATCGTGTGGCGCTGTCTCAAAACCGTCACCGATGCGTGTGGTTGTCGCACGCGATTCGATTCCATCCGCCGATGATGGCCCGACGACCGCGTACCTGACGTACCGTTTGCACTCGGTACGCATTGTACAACCCGGAGCCGTGTCGTGTACACGATTCGTAGTTCGCTGTCGACCGTGCGCAGTGATGTTCCAATTTATTATCGAAAAGCGTACTACGGCACCATGTACTTTGTCCGCGTGTTACACCGTTGTCCCGATATGAATATAAATTCTTGGTGAAAGTTTCGCGCGTTCCCGATAATTCAAACAAAATTGACAAAGTTTGCGTTTGATACGAAATTAATAAAATATAATATCCGAGAACACTCGGAATTAGTTCCGTGATCGATTCTTATTGTTTATATTTTTGCCCCCGACGCGAAAATATGAGTCATACACACAACGTTTGTGTATGGTAACGGTTTTAATTCGTTTCGGCTTTCATCCGGGTGTCCGCGATCTTACTGTTCTCAACCGGAATCGACCGTCAAGATGTACCGTTCGCATCGTTAACGAAGTCCAAACGATATAACTGTCGATGAAGATGGGACTCGAGTGGCGGATTACATATGTGCACTGGAGTTGATCGATTGTCGACCGGCCGCCGGCTCTGGCTATAAAGCCGCTTTTCCGACCACTCGTTCGGAGACTCGTCGGAAAGGTCCACAAACGGGAGTATTTAGCGCGCCGTGTTCGTGCACGTGCTATGTTGTGATTAAACAATTATTGTCGAGATAAAATAGTAGTAATTACAGACTGAAATTAAAAAAAAAAAACAAATAACAAAAAAAAAAAAAAGTCAACGAAAAAAATCATACAATGATTTTTTCGATATAAAACGTTGCAGCAGACGACAAAATCCAAAAAACTATGTGGAAATGTTATTGTTGAGCAGCACGCATAATGATCACGCTGTTCGATTCTTTGAATTCGAAGATGATATAGAAACAACGGGGTTCGGACAATCATCTAACGACGTTACGTAATATAACCGTCTACGACGGATTCTAGAGGTGATAATTCTTCGATTTATAATGAGATAGTAACAAAATTGAATATGTTCAAAATGCGCGAGTTGTGTGTAACATAGTTGCTGTATATAACCGCGCGATCGTTCGGCTTTTAAATAGTTCCAGTAATAATAATTGTATGTGTCAATGTACACGTGTCTAGACCCGCGACGGAGTAGAACCGCAACCGTTTTAATTGAGCTCTATAAAAACGTTTTAATTCATTTTTTTTTTTTTATCATTTGACCGAAATCATGATAAACGATAGTATTTTTTTTTTTTTTTTTGGAAAGTCGCATTCCACAGGGTTTCAAAGAAACGGTGATGGGAAGCAGGGTCGGCGGACGAGTTGGAAAAAATCGATTTCCAAATACTTTGCAAGTATATAAAGTAGCGCAATACAATGGCACAAGTGTCACGATGAACATTACCATTCTACGACGGGATCGAAACGAATCTTTAAGTATTTAACGATGCCGCGGTGAACGTCAGCGATGACGATATAAATAACGGCGATAATATGACTTCCTACACGCGTGAACGGTTCGTAAAGATTTTATGAGCTGGTGGTTAAGTTTATTACATTCGCATGTACGATTCAACACGAATTATTCGTTAGCGCCGTGCCCTTCAGCAGTATTTTTCCATCGCGGTACATGGTGTTTTTCACGTCAGGGAGAATTATTAGGGTTGAGGGGGTTGCAATTACTATTGCACACAAATGGCGTCGATTGCACACGGAAAAATACGTGACGTTGCTGCTTGCTTACACACACATAAATATACAAACACACACACATATATATATGTGACGATAGTTTCGTTATTTACCTTAGAAGCTTTGCGAGTCGAAGAACAGAAGAGCGACGCGAAACGTTACGCGTTAATGCTAAACGATATATATATATATATATATATATATATATATTAAAATAAAAATGGAAAAAGCGTTGAGTGAGTCATATTCATGCAGTGTCGAACGCTGCTCGTTTTCTCCATCGATTTACTTGTTTTCGAACAAATTATTTTGTATGAAAATAAAAATAAATCAATTCCAATCGGTTGTCAATTATCTTTAAGTGCAGTCAAAAAAATGTCGATAACTATGGAACTTTGATCATTTTAATTTCGTTGTGCGTTACTTTAAAAGTATATCAATTTATCTCTAAAACACGAATTCTTCTATCCTCTGTACCGTAAAAGTTCAACTAATTAATAATATGCGAGTATTGTTTTCTTTTATACAATTCAAATGAACCGAATAATGTGATACTCGGTAAAATAGTCACACACTATTCCGTTTGTCTTCACTTCAAATAATTATTATGAACAATATTATTAACTGTACCGGTTTGGTTTTCAATATTATGCATTTTTGACATATTAAAAAAAAAAAGACAATAAAAATAAAAGTGTAATAAAAAGTTAATATAAAAAATAATTATATTGTATTAACTGTAATAAGTTGTGAAAATAGTTTTATTTTAGATTAAATCAAATCGAACATCTACAATATGGTGTACACGAATTTAGTATTCGAGTTACATACCACCTTCACATGTGATGCAAAGCTAATATGTGCTTGCACGTGGTCAACTGAATACGATCTTTTGCATCGGGGTGTATGAATTAGATTAAGTCGTATTGACGGTAAATCCTAAGCTGCAGCAGCTCGTAGCGACGAAATGTCATAATTGCGGCGGCTACGAGGAGAGGACGGATCGCGTATCGTTTTATGCAAATCACATTCAAAGTTGTACGAGCAGCAGTCGACGAAACGTCCAAATTACATCCCGTTAGAACCGAATAATTGGATTTATTCGAACGTTTAATGATTTACCGGATGAAGTGTTCCTTGTTCGTCTTAGACGTACTCAAAAGAGAGATGAAAAAATATATACATAAATAAATCTAATAAAAATATAGATATAAGTTGTATTGTGCTAAATCCCCGCATGCACATATCCTTACTTGTTCTTCGAACCGACTACGAGCTATCTTACTTCTCCCTTTTCACAATTCACTACATATCTAATCCATCGGTTAACAACGATTCTGATTATATTTACTATTATTCATCATTTGATTGTTTTTCAAACCATATTTGTCTTTAACTTTACAACAAGTTAATACACGATGTTTTCAATATATTACTTAATTAATTAAATAATTATATAAAAAAATATTTATAAATATAATAATATTTAATATAATAGTCATGTTTTAAGTGTAATATGTTTTATTAGATTATATTAACTGCTATGTTATACTGATAAGTATGCTACAGTTTCAATGTTAGGTTTAAAATTGTTCTTTAAGAAGCAATTTTGAATTAAGCAACTTCTAAGAAGGAATTTATCATAGCAAACCATCGTTGTTTTTTTTTTTTTTTTATTCGTTTTCGTTTTCACGCCGTCACACCATCACGTTGCTCTAGCTTTATTGATTCACGATACATATTTAAGGTGTGCTTATAAATATTTAAAATTTACTTAAAATATTTTAAAATGTTTTTATCGTTAAACGGTCAAGTGATAATAAAAGTTGCAGACGTACTCTGTGCGCCGTCGCACTATTCGAAACTATTTCCCATTAATAATGGATAATGGACCATTATCCCAGAACGCAACAGCGATAATAAATATATCGATTTAAATGATTAACATTATTACGTCATATCGGCCTTTGAAAGCATTCGCTATAAATTGCTCTGTATCTTCCACCGGTATTCCTTACCTTCATTATCGTTATATTTTTGTTTTTTATTATTTTCTTCCCTATCGATCTGACTGCAAATAATCGTGAAGATTGTTCTTTGCTTTAACGAACTCATTATCGAAATTTCTTTGCACAGCCTTCGTTCTTTGACATCGTAAATTTTCATTTATTTAATTACTTATTTCATCTTTTAATTTTCCCGGTAATCAAGATAGTGTTATAGTGTTATAGACACCCGTGGGGCCGTTTCGAGATAAAAATCGTTTTAATTACGTCGGCATGCAGTTCTAGACGAGGGATTATAATACCATAAGAAAATCGTTGAAACCGTGTATTGCTGTTAGATTTCGAACGTTTCTATTGATAAAAAGTGTTTTCACGACAATATCGGATTGCTTCTTCACCTCGTACGGATACATCTGCGCGTGTTTAGAACAATAACGGGCGTTATCCGAGATATAATTTTTTATTAATAATTATTCCGTGGCACAAGTGCCGGATCTCCGAAAATATTCGAATGTTTTTTTTATCTTTTTGTCTCGCTAGCAAAGCCGCACTTTTAGTACGGGCTGTTGCGAAATTGAAATTGATTATGCATAAAAAAAACACGTATACTATAAATGTACCGCATCGAGCCGTTGTTCTCGAAAAAAAACGAGAATAATAATAATAATAATAATAATAATAAAAACGCGTGCGGAAGATTTATCCTATGGAATAGAATATATACCGTCAAAAGGGATCGGGTACCGAGAACGGATTTTATAATAATTCGCAAATCGTATTTTTCCGTTTCACTACCTATAGTTTAAATTTATTTGATTATCCCGAGAACAATGTTCGTCATACGTTGTAGGCACGCACCGACGGATATTCCGATGAGACGGTTTCGATAAAAATCACTACCGACCTTTGGATTGTTACGCAGATATCGCGCAAAAATGGTTCATTGTGTTTTTCCGCACAGCTAGAGCAGAAACACAGTAAAGCATCGTGCGCGTTTAATAAATATGATTTAATGTTTTTATAATCCCGAAACAAGAGCTTATCGGCGAAATTCGACCAATAACATTTACGAATAATAATAGTTAGAAAATAATAAATAATATTAAATACCTTTATGCACGACCGTTTTGTTAATTGTTTTTCACGTACGACGCACTACACTATAATGATATGTAATTTTCCATCCTGAAATGTAACATTAAATGTATCTAAACGCAACAACTACGTTTTTGTGCTGTAATATTTTTGTGTTTAACGGCACGCACATTTATGAATTGAACTCAATAGCTTTGGCCCCTTGCATAATATATCTAGCTGGAACTATGTAATTTTAAGATAACGATTGATAAAACTCTTAATGGGTTAACGGGGGTTAACGGGTTTTCTTAACACGATTTAAGAAACGTATTATTCGTAAGTCTGTTCCAAAACTAATTTTTACCTCTAAAATACTCGTAGTGGCGTAGGCTTAATTTTTTCGTTTCTTATCTACGATTATCCACGCAAAACAATATTTCAATTGCTACTTACCACGACGTTCTACAGTTCAGAAACGGTTATAAATTACATGACCAACGTGCTACGACGGTCTCGTAGCGCTTTGCAGTGTTTTGAAACTATTCGTATGATAAAAAATCAAGAAAAAAAATCATGTTGTACGGTAAGTAATGTAGGAAACAGCTGTTTGAATAATATTGTTAATACAATTTATTTCGAAAGGTTTTAAAACATCAAAACTATTTTATTTCTATAAATAATTTTTGTAGTCCAACTCTTACATAATATGTAAAAGTTGGACAAAAAAATTACAATATTATTGTATACTACTATAGTTCCTTACTTTTTAGTTGTTGCGGCGTGCTAGCGAGGTAGGAATTATGTACGTTTGAAACAACTATTCGAAGTTCAACCGTGCTTGAATCAAACGTTGGAGAGCGATTTGCGAAGCGAACGGGATCGACGTTATCATAATACTGTACTGTGCAGTGCATATGGGTGTATTGCACCGAAACGTACTTTCGGAACTCGCGTTAGTCACTTCGCGCCGCCGTTCAAACCACACAATACACTATCGTAATGACCATTATAAACATGATCGGGACTTGAGCAAACGCTGGACAGACCACGCGAGCGACAGTCATTTAAGAACATGTTGCAACAACGTGTCGGGAAAACGACGGGTAAAATTCGACTTCGGGTGGTGAGGTGTCCATGGACGATATGATTTATATGTGCTGCACGTCGCGACAAGATAATGTGACACCTAAAGTAGCCAATTGGTTAGGAGTCCAAGCGACTCGCTCTAACGTCGCACCGGTTGTAACAACCAGAGTTATGACCCACTGGTTTCTTCGTGAATGCGTTGCAATTAAATCCGTACTTTTTACCTACTTTGTAAATAACCGTTCTAATTTCACCGTTTGTTTAGTATTCAGTTTTATTTCATATATTTTTTTATTATTTTTTTGTACGTGTTTGTTATAAGCATGTTGTGAACAAGATAACTCCTGTGTCTCTACACGATTTTTCAACTCAGTGAGGCCCATTCATCTTCTAATCTGATAAAGAAAAATTCATACAAAGTAATTTTAATAATCACAATGTAATAATATTAATAATTGTTATAATCAAGCCCGGCTCAAGGGGTAGGCGAAATAGGCTCACGCCTAGGGCGGCATTTTTTTGGGACAATTTTTATGTGTAAAAAAAAATATTTGATGTAATATTTACATGTAAGGGCGGCAAAACTAAATTTCGCCTTTGTTACACTTGAGCCGGGCCACGTTATTATAGTTATAGTAATCGTCTGGCGTTTTCGTTGACTCGCGTGTACTTAAATTGCCTATACGACACGCCGCGTTACACGTGATACCCTTGTCGACAAGTCCGTAGCCGTTTTCGTATCGATATAATGTTGTTATCTTAATGTTACGATGAAAATATAATGCAATTACAGCAAAAAGTAATTGAATCGATGATTGTCGAAACATAAACGAGTCACACATTTTATGAAATTGTGATATAAGTTACTAAGTGAAAATTCTAATCTGATAAAAAAAAAGTATAATTAAAGACTTTTACACACTCAACGTATAGAAACTCATTTATAGTGTATGTATTTACTAATATCCCAATTTGCATAAAATATGTGAAGCTTTTGCAATCATCGATTCAATTCTAGTCATTTTATTTTGCTCAACAGCGAAAATAACGTCCGTCGGGAGTTTAACCGCACGTTAATAATATGTTTATCCTGATACCTGATACTTTATAATTTATGCACGATGACGTAATTTTCGTATGCCATTTGGTTTATTTGAGTTTTATTAATAATTCAAAATGGGAGATGATAATTCGCTGCTGTGGGTTTTCATTTGTAGGAAACCACCGTATGTCGATGTCGATTGCACGGGTTTTATTGAAATCGGTAATTTCTTCCAAGTAGATACATAAGGATAAAAAGTGATAACTGATAAAGCGATTACGTTAATCGTACGCGTTTTCTCCACCATTAGGTATTTTTCATTTAACTCAATTTTCCACTACATCGCCCCAAAACTATCTACAAAATCTACGTGAAAATATACAATTTGTTTTTTTTATTATATTCCATATAATAAAAAAAAAAAAAAAACAAACTAAGATACATCATCGTTAAATACTAAATTACAGTACATATATCTTATTTTTACTGAATTATTATCTTAAATAGTTTTTGAAATTTCTATCGATCGGCCTAATTAATTCTAATTAAATTATATAATTTGTTTTTTTTTTGTAATTTACGATTCAAAAAAATAGGAACATTTGATTCCATCCAAAAAAATGTTGTGTTATTTTTTTTTGAAAAATAAAAAATACGATAAGATAAAACTGTCATCATATAACACTAAAAATAATTGTTACATTAATTATCGCGATCAGCGAATCAAACGTGTCGGCTTTGAATACATCGTTGGTACGAGATTGTTCTCTGAATATAATAATTCAATCGGATAACTATTGGAATCACAAGCCGGGTAGATTTGTCGAATTCGATTCGTTTCGTGTTCTCGACTGCAGTACAGTATGTCGCATCGTCATATCGTTCGAAACAATGGTATTATTATTATTATTAATAATATTGTCGTTGTGAAGCGCACGATATAATTATAATAATCTGATAAACAATGCGGTTTGGTGTGCGGAATCTCGTATACAGTTGTACGTTTTCTGGATGATATAACCACGTACAATTACGTCGATCGACATTATAATATTCGAAACCCAACGATAATGGCGAGAGAGGAATTCGTGCAACACTCAATTTATTTCCAATTTCCAACGACTTGTAGTTCTAAAATATCGTTATATATGCATCAAAACGTTTCGTATCCATGCACAATCTGTTACGATTACATTAAAAATAATCACGAAATTCAAAAACGTTATTTTATTTTGTGAGAACTTCGGAACAATCAACAAAATAAAAAACCAACGATTTCAAGTAATCGGAACGAAAATATTTTTCAAAATGAGTGTAAAAAAATGTGTAATGATAATAAAAAATATTGTGAAATTGTTTGAAAATTATAAAATTTTATATTTCAATTCCATCGGAATTCGTTAGTATTTCGTAAGTTGAAAACGCAAACAAGATAAATAATAATATGTAAGTGTGTATAAAGCTCCAAAGTTGGCTTGATATTTGAAAAAAAAAAATAGCAATAAATGAAATATTTTTCGTAATTTAACTTTGTGTATTACCAAACGTGAAATTCGTTATATAAATTATATAGAGAGCAATAATGCGATTATGTCGTTTGTTGGCTATTGCAGAAGTTGAAATAATGCGTTCAGGACAAAGCCAACTTACGTTGAAGCTTCACCGTTGGTCATCTGGGTGGAGGCGGTAATTGGTGTATGAATTATCAATTTTCGAGCTATGTTATTTCTACGATGTACTTTGTTTATTGGTCATAAGGTAAATTATATTTCTTGAGGACTGATAAACGAACAAAGGGTTCAATAAACTATTAGACGTGTATCTCGATGGTTTAGTTTTATCCGTTTTTGACACTATTCAATTTTCAAAGCCGAGTACGGTTAATAATATGTATTATATTGTATATATTGTATATCATATTGTATTATATTATTATTTTATTATATAATATTGAATATAATAATATTGTAAGCGGCAAAATTGTAAAAACAACGAATAAATAAACGTGTGACACTTCACAAAACAATTCAATCAACGAGAAAAATAAACAATAACATTATCAATAGAATACAATAGTATACATTTTAAAACTTACCGTGTTTGTAAAAAAAAAAAAGATGAACAAATACTGATTTCCAAGAATGGATCCATTTGAGTTCCCTAGGTTTTGAATACTTACCGTTGTGCATGTACACACACACATACACGCACACGCACACACACGCTACACACGCGCACACATACGTAAACACGCACACACACACACATACGTTTTAACGTGCAATTACATGTATCAACATTTGACCTCCAGAAAAACTACAAAGAGTTATAAAATTAGACAATGACGAATAAAACATCTCGATTATTTTATCGACCCGACCACTTTCAGTACAAGTGTGAGATAAGACCAATTCGTTTTGAAACGAAATCTCTGGTACAAATTTATATAACTACAACTATCATTAGTACAATGATAGTTTTAGCAATTTCCAACGGATGAGCAGTGTAAATGAAAAAAACTAAAAAAAATAATAATTTTTCCGTGCCTCGAAGAGCTTTTGGAGTGGGAAAACTACATTATCAACTAGTCTTCGATGAGATTTGTTTCATTCAGGCTAAAGAAAAATGTTCAAATGTGTTTCATGTAACATTTAAAAAAAATATCATATTTAATATCTTTGGCGATGACCTGCATTGAAAATTAAACGTTTTCTTAAGGTAATTAGTTTTTGCATCCAATTCATGGGTATATACAGAGAATACAATAACATTTGTTCACTGCGTTATTACAATTATTATATCTAAAACAAACGGCAAACGACCGTAGCGGTATTTACAAATATAACAATACCGTTTGCATATAAATCTCTCTGACCTACGAGTTGTATTTTGTACGTGACAAAACGTCGTGGTTTTGTTCCTCCGAGGCATTAAGCTAACCTAACGTTCATATTATGAACAAAACCGGATGGGTACGATTCGTGCGTGCACGGGTGTGTGCTTGCGTTTGCGAGATGTGGTCCATTTCTTATTATGCTACGAGGTGGATAACGACGGTTCGAACCACACGTCAAGTGACGAGAAACCGATCGCTTCAACCGGACGGGATAAATCGCACGGTAAAGAAATTGGGATAGCCACCTGGGATTCTGTAGTATAATAATATGTTTATATGTATAGAGTGAATACTTTTAGTTTATGGCTTCGGAATCATCCTTTTCGGAGTATTCTTCACGTGCTGCATATTCTCCGGGAAATCATGTACCAGTGGTGTGGTTCATTTTCAGTATTTCCATGAGAATATAAACCGAAACCGTTGTCATGAAGATTGGAGAAAAAAAAATCATCGCCTATAAATAAATCTACATGAAACAATGTCTGTGGATTCGTAATGCATAATAATCATTTTTATTGTTGTGACGGTTCATGCTGTCGAGACTAAATTATTTTCGTCACCGTAGTGTACACAACGCGAGACGATATATTTAACTAATTAACTGTGTAGCGTAAATATGATATTAGCCCGGCGGGTAAGAAGCACGTATCGCAGCGAGATTTTATGAGATTCTGGATGAACTAACGCAAACGAACGTGTTTCGGAAAACAGACGGTTTTTAATAAAATAATCTTTCATCGCAAATTATATCGAGAACGAGGAATTTGTTCTTGTAGGAGGAAATTCATGAATTATAAGATTAACGAAAAGCGATGATTCTGGAATCCAGATTTACATCAGACGAAAAAAAAAGATTTTATCAAAGACGTATGCTAATGTGTGCCGATGAGGCAAGCTTTATGTCTTAGACGATTCTCGACGTCAAGGGTTTTTCGTGAACCCTACGGCTAGTCTTTTTTTTAATTATCATGTATCTTTCTCATAAAAAACCAATGAACATCGTGCTTCAGGCGAAAACTTCAATACTGGCCGGTTGTAAATGAATGTTCAAATACTTAATTTTTGATTAATACTAATTTTTTTGAAAGAAAAAAAACAAATAATAAAAAAAAATATTAATCTTATATTAATGGTTTTGAAAGTATATGCCTGTGTTAAGAAATTCAAATCGTGTTAGTTACTACTTATTAGAATTTTTTTTTTTATGGAAATCTCCAGTAGCAATGACTTATAATTATTAACTTATTGCTAAATATTTTTTTAAGATTTTTATAGAAAAAAATCAACGGAAAAAATAATTGTAAAAAAATTCAAGAATAATGAATTCTTTAAAGTTTGTTGGATCCTGTTAACGTTTATCAAACGAACATTTTTACAAAGCCTTTTCGATCTATACTAAATATGCTCAAGGTTCCTCGGATCTCTCGGATCATTCATTAGAGATCCTTTCGTATATATTTTTGATGATCGTTTATTCGTCAGTCGTCCCTCGTAGTAATGTATTCTACACACGCAATCAAAAAGACTTGAAAGAGTCTGTTACTGTTTACCTTTTGTCTAGTAAGAAAAAAACCAAATAAACACTGGATTCATACCCTTTTTTCGGAACGGCACTCAAAGGGCTTGTTTCCTCTACTTTTCTCTTTAAATCACGATAACAGTATCCTTCAATATATATATATGTGCTGAATTACTTTTCGACTGTCGATTTTCCGAATCAACATTTCCGTATCGAAAGTCATCATGATGCTATATACGAAAAATTACGTAGTGACCTTAAGGAGGATTACATAAAAACACAAAATACGTCTCACATCAAGCAATATAAACAACAATAGATGCAAGCCACGGGGAGTATGAGACTTATTATAAGACTAAATATTCACGTCTCAATAATAAATACATTAATATAACATTTTAAAATATAAGAAAACAATTGAATTATAATCGTTTTACAAAATAATAATTTTTAAATAAGTTTTGCGAATTGATAGAAGAGAGTAGACGTGTGATTAATAATGAAGTGTCTCGCGGTGATCGTGTGATTCGACAAAATAAGGGGAATATATTAATTTTTTTGAAACATTATCTTAATTTTAGTTGTATGTTTGTGTCTGATGCGTACAATTCAAGCGGAGTTTACGGCAAAGTTGTGACAACCGTAGAGTTTTAATCTACGAATCCCGAAATAAAGAATATCGTGCTCTACCACCTCAGATAGTTGGTTCAATTTTATCGAAAATGTATGCAAGCACGTAACGCTGCGTGTGAACACGGTTTACGATTTTATTTAGGTCAACGATTCTCAATGTGGATGATATCAACCTCATTCTGTCTCCTTTGGGCAGTGAAGGGGTTCTGAGGGGTGGTGAACTTGTTTTAGATGGTAGAGAGACGGTGAGCAAATCTTGAATGATATATAGATATTGAGCCTAATACATATTTTATTTGCATTAAAAGATAAAGTTAAAGAAAAAGAAAAACTGAAGTTCAGATTTCTTGCTGAGCTTCAAGCCGTGTCTTGTCTGTTATTGTTTTCAAACAATATGGCTTTATCCATTTATCTGTAAAATAAACTCGAGGTAATACAATATAAATACCTATCAGCTAGGAAGTCATGCGTTCAATTATCTGTAACTGTTTTCAAACTTATATTTCTTTATTATATTCTTCTTCTTATTATTATTATTTTTTTTATATTTTTTTATAATCGTAGCGTCTTATTGTCTTTTCAGTATTGTGTTAAATTTGACACGTTCCCAATGAACTCGACGTAAAAATATTGGCTTTAAAGCACCAAATAGTGATCATCATAATTTTGAATTGTAATTATTATTACTGTTTTCACTGTCAAGTATACATTTATTATGTAAACAAAAATGTCAACTATTAATATTTTAATTTTTTTTCCAAAAAAGGGAGCTTAAAAATGTGAAAAACCGCTGGTTTAGGTTAACCCTCCCGACAAATCCTCGCCGCTGTTCGATTATAATGTGTTTTAATTCGCTCGTGGAGCACCGTGTCACCAACTAGGTTTCACACTTACAAATAGCCATATGCACAGCAGCAGTTATTGCAAATAAATGTACTTGTATGTACGTGTAGGCGCCCTTTCGATTTTCGTTCGTCGTTAACAGCAGATGCGATCGGTTTATTTTCGCGTTTTATTCGTTATCAATCATTTTGTTGCTGCAGGGATATACTGCACAGGGAACTAATTTTTTTCCTTTTTTTTTCCTCCGCCATTATGCTCATACACGATGTATATATATATATATATATATATATATATATAATACCGTATATTACACGCGCATACTTATATGTGTGTGTGTGTGTGTGTGTACCCTGGGTTTCTTGGTTTTACACGGCAATAGATTGAGAGGAAGAGAAAAAAATGGAGAAAACAGTACATGTACTCACGTGTGTATATAAATATATCTATAAAATGACAGAGATACAGCGTGTAAGCGAAATATACTCGCAGCAACGAGATTTTTCTTTTTCTCAATAGTAAGTTATGATTAAAATTGCTCGACGCTTCCATTATAAACTATTCTTTCCTACCTCCCCCACCCCCATTTACCCTGGTCGTCATTCAATGTCACTGTTTCGAGGAAAGGATATAAATCGAGTATGAAAGTTCGATGAAGTTATTTTTTCACGTCGAACCCCGACGACGCGCTAGTGTACTTTTAAAAAGGAATTGTTCTCTGAGATAAACGCACACACGAACTTATAGTACGAGCGTGTGATTTATACCACTGCGGAACACGTTTGATTTCTGCTGTTTTTTTCCAAATATTCTCAATTTTTTGTTTTTTCTTTAATGTAGACAGTCATCCCCGGTGTCGACAGATTTATCTAAAAATTTACTTTTATTTTACCTTATCAAGTTGAAATTGTTGATAGGCATCTAAGATATCTATTTAAGATGAAAAACGTCATTATCTTTTTATTATCTATCTAGATAAATTAAATTAACAAAAAAAAGAAAAAAAAAATGTTAGCGCCCTAAATGCATGCCGTAGCAACTGGATTATAAGTTAATATTATGGAGTCTATTTTTCAAATAACATATCCGTTACAATATGAAATAAAAAAATAAACAGGATCAGCAAAAATAAACTACAAACGTCTATATAACTATCAAGTTTTAAACGAGAAAAATATCAACCCCACCCTATAAATAAACCAAAATTAAATTACATATATGTCAATGTGAAACTGTAAGTGCTGTAAGTTGGCTCTAATATATACGCTCTATCATTCCTGATGCGGATGTTGATATTCCTTCTGCTACATTACAGTATAATATATTTATTAATTATTATCTTAATACTAATCATTATTATTTAAAGTTTAAATTATAATTTGGTATTTTTATTTTTATTTGTTATGTATAAAAAGTGATTTTTGTCTGACAGAATTATGTTTTACATTATAAGACCTAAAAGTTAAAACATTTCTTATACATAGGTTATTATATTTTATTTTGTTGGGTCATTAAACACAATATAAATGTTTTAAAATTGGTATATGAAAATAGTTGTTTGTTAGCTATTAAAACTTCAAAATTGATTAATTTTTGCTGATACTGTGGGATGAGTAATTAATTGAATAAGTTACAATGTTCCACTTTTAATTAATCTTAATGCACAAATTATACATGTCTTAATTTTTTAAATGAAGTCAGTGAGAATGAGTAACCATTTATAAAGAAAATATTAGACCACAGTCGTTATTCATGGGATACATAAAAAATCTGTAAACGTAATGTTAAGATTTTAATCATTAGTAGATTCATTAATTTCAAGTAATAAAATATAAATTTAACGTTTGGTTTAGTTATATTGTTTTATAATAATAATCGTTGAACGACGTAAAATATCGATTTAACGAATGCTATAAATCTTATACATATCGATACCGACAGCGCATTTTAGCACCTTATTACAATATATTTGGCTCCGAAGTTGTTGGTCTCTAAATATTATTTATAGTACGACGCCATAAGACAAGCCATATAAATTCATGAGAAATAATGCACCACTGCTATGCTTGCATATTGAACATGAATTATATACGTCGGACTGTTTACGTCACACGAAACACATTCGGTGCGCATCTTGCAACAACCATTTATCCGATTGAAAACCAACACCCGAAAGACCGGAGTTGTGACGGTAACCGTCGACGAACGTAATCTACTCTGCTGGGGGAAAGGGATTCGAACGTCGAACTCGACGGAATGGTTTCGGTGTCCGCGTAACGTGATTGTATCAGACGACCGTACAACGACGAATAAACACGTTGTCGTCGACGCACAATCGAACAGCGGTCGTTGCGAAACGGTCGAGTATGCAGCTATTCGGCGATGACGTGTCTTAGGGTTTTTAGCGTTCGTTTTCATAACGGTTCGATGCTAAAACCGACCGGAAAAACTGTCAACGATGAAACACTGAGGAGGTGATGGATGATCCGGGACGGGTAGTGGGATGCCGGTTCTAGATCCCTATTCGTCCGTCGAAGCTACATTCGAATCCGGTGGGTATCCGCACGGTAATATTGGTTCGGGTAGCGTCGCTGGACGGCCACGGATCTCGAGTTCTCACATGAAACCTTACGCAAAGAATTCGAAAGTGACGGTAAGCGCGGGCGTGGACAACTCGGAACGTGAACGGATCCCAAAGGGTAATAGTCAACCGTTACCGGTTGCCGATACGGTGATGGCTGGTCTGTGTATACGCGCAAGGGAAAACTACATTCGCATTAAAGAACAATAACAGTCCGTAGTGATTTTCGGAGGCACGCCGGCGCGAAACGTGTACTATTTGAGCGTATGCGATTCGCAAATAAAATTCA
This sequence comes from Sipha maydis, assembly GCA_034509805.1. Lineage (NCBI taxonomy): Eukaryota > Metazoa > Arthropoda > Insecta > Hemiptera > Aphididae > Sipha > Sipha maydis. The sequence goes on from JASXSY010002955.1 coordinate 166,779, forward strand.
ACGTACCTCGAACGTATCGTGCGATTTATTTGGCACGAGACTTCGTAACGCTTACAAATCATAAACCTTTCGCATGTGTTTTTAAAAACGTTCTCTCGTCTTGCCGTCTAACATGAAAATGCATTCGATTTGTATTCCCAAACGACAACCGTTTGTACGAAATCACCATAGCATAGCAGAACGGATATATAAGTGTAAAAAAATACACTTAGAATACGTTAATGCGTTCGTATTCGATATCGGTCATGTGGGATTCCGTTTATTTTTAATACTCGATGTGTCTTAAAGCGCAGTGTATTGCGGGATAAAAGATAAATGTTTTATTTTCGTTCGCCTGTTTTTGCGTCGAAATGCTTTTCTATACTTTAAATATTTATTTTGTTACACCTAATCATATCCGTGTATTATTTATCGACGTTCGGAGTCGATCATTAGAGATTCTCGACAGGTAAACTGCGTAAAACAATTTGACGAGACTCATAAAAAGCTGCAGGTCGTGTTTGAAAATTAATAATATTCAATTCTGATAAAATTACTAACGAGACAAGAGAATATTTTAGATATAGTTTGATAAATAATAAATACCGGGAATCCATCAACACGTTGTATTTGAAAAAAAAATAAAAAGATATCCACAAATACTTCATATCTATTAAATATTTTGAAAAATTGCGTATCATTCTGTTATAGATAGCTTTCCGTAAATGTACAATCTTATGATAACGTTATATGTATTGAAAAATATGCATTTTAGGATTAAAATAAACAATTTGCATACATGTTATAAAAATGAAGGAAAAAACATGGATGTGTAGTACATTTTTGTTTCCATAATACCGCCGCATGGGCGACGACAAGAGGTGATGATGAAAGACTACGAGAATTTAAAAGAAAAATTCTTAGAAAAATGTATGGACCCGTATCCAACAATATCGAACATAAATGAAAATTATGAACTAACACTCAACTATACCAGCTTTTTTAAAAAAAAAAGAAAGTTGTGGTCCATTTAATCAGAGGGACAAGGATAAAATAGGTAGTGTGTGTACATGTATGGTGGGCTGATGGAAGTATGCTAAAAGGACAATGACAAATATTGTGTAGAGAAAAAGTCCAAGGGTATGACCGCGGAAAATATGGAAAGACAGCGTCAAGGAGTTATTAAAATAAATTGGAATAGACTAAGAATAGGCTCATAATAGAAAGTGATGGAAGGAAATAGTTTTGATGGATAATGATCAAAAAGCTCGTTAAGCTTTAAAAAAAAAAAAAAATTGTTACAATAATCCAAATTAATTCTTGTTATTTCAATTGAAATCAGAAAGTTTGAATTTGTTATTGATTAATTATCATCTAACGCAGCGATATTAATTATACATTTTTCGTTCGGATTAAATATTCGAGTGATTTCATATAAAATGTTTAAAAAACACAAACATCTGGAATTGTAAGCAACGTATACTAAGAAATGTCAAGGTATACAAAAGGTAACAAACACCACATTGCTGATGTACGCTTTAGCATGTGTACTATATTCAATAGTTAAAATATCCAGTACATAATACGGTACCGGCGAGTGAAGAAACTCGTTAGTTTGAACTGCAGAACCGAGTTGAAAACGTACACGTGATTAATCGAAAGACAAGAAGCACATTAGTTATATCGGTTAATTTAAATAGAACGCAGACGAACATATTGTTGTACCTGGGATGAATAAGAAGCGAATGTATCGAAGGAAAATAAATAGTTATGTTATTCGTCGGTTTTACCGAACCCATGTATCAAATGGCCTTAATAAAGAGCAACAAAAAATTATAACAAAAGTACGCCGTTCGCGGCAGTTTTTACGTTGTTTTCTATCATTCGAGAAAATACGCGACTAACACAATTATATAATTGCTGTGAGACTAATTGTATTTGACAAAGTCGGGAGAAAAAATATTTAAAGTTATACGACGAAAAAGAATATGCCATACAGCACGAGCAAATATTTACATCGGTAACTATAGCGACCATCTTTTATACCGCAGTGAAATATTGTTTAACACGTTCTTTCATTTTTGGACTTGAAACGCGACGACAGTTAGAGTAATAATACATTTGTTATGATTAGATGATTTTAATCTATTCGCACGAAAATTATGGTTTGCCGCGCATACTACAAACACTACAAATATAACACAAAGCGTTTGTAAACGTGTATATTTTATATTTTTCGGAAACATCCGAGATCTTGTCTCATGAAAATAAAATAATTTTTGAGCACCTACGAATCGTTGATATTTTCACCATGCGTTCATTCGTGTAATCGCATCGAAACTACGTACGCCATAATATTATTATGATTGGCAAAATAATTAAAAGCTTAGCGTCGCGTTATCTCAGGCGTAATAATGTAACTCGCTTGGGTTTTAATAATTTTATATTTTTTAGGATTTAAATCGTTATTTCATCTGCACAACGAAAAGTATTAAACAAATAATAAACGGTTTACTATCACGCGGATCTTATAAATATGGATGTTAATGTTATTAATATTATAATTTTATTTTTCCCATTCTCTTACTATAAGTATAAGTATACCGTGAATGCATATCTTGAAAAAAAAAAAAAAAAAAACTTTAAATTCTGAGTTTTAAACTTTGCAAATTATAAAAGTACATAACCGGTGATGAAAATATCTTGGACATAGAAATAACAGCAAGAAAAACTTTTGTAATCATCTAATCGCCAAGCAAGTGACAAAAGTTTCGAAGACTAATATATTGTATTATCCATTACCTACACGTTATAGCAATACCACACAGCACTACCATAAAACTACCATTGAGATATATAACATTTAAGTGAGCTTTTACATTTTTTTATACAAATTTTTCGTAATCATTCCACTTGGCTGACTCATGTTCTTCCGGCTACACATGTTGTGATGAAAAATTCAAATTGTTTATAATTTTTTATAAATAAATATTCTGAATGAGCATTACATTTTTTTGCTACGGCATATACAATAAAAGTAAAATATAAAAGTTAAAATGTGTTATCCGTTGTTATTATAGTCTTATCAATTAATTTTATTTGCGAGTGTTGATAAATTTACGCCGATGAAATATTATTGGTTCATTTATATTTTTATATAAAATATGTTTGCAACCTATACGTGCACAAGCCAATGATTTTAAGTAAGTAATTTAAGTAATTTTCAGTAAATTTTATTTATTTACAAAATAAATATAAAATTATAAATGACACAAATACGAATATATGTGATGAATGAAGGCATTCATTACTATCATAATTTATGAAATACATATAAAAATGTGTATATATATATATATATATACTAAATATATGAAGTATCTCTTAGTCAACATTTTTTTAGCTTTTTAATATAATTTTCCAGAAAAGACAGGAAAATTTTTGGAGATAAGGGGAAATTTGTAGTTTTTGAGGTTATTGTGAAATGTATAGTAGTATTGATGGGATAGAGTTTTCAATAAAGGGATTATTAGTTCGTTGCGTAGAAATAGGTTTGAAATACGGGTATTCAGTGATCAAATGTTGGATGATTTGGCTTGACCCCAAATTTGGATGCCAAGGATAATAGGACATTAATATTGGCTTTGTTATAAGAATATAATTTTAAGGCCATGTTTAAAAATTGGGTAGAGAAAATAAAAATGTAAATGTTTCCCATTTTTTATCAATATAAATTCCAAAGTACTGGATTATTAAATTAATACAAAAATAACTTAATTAAATCTGAATTTGGCAAAGGGTTATTTTTGAGAAAATTTTGCGATGAAATAAAAGTTTCATTTTTTCGGTTTTATACCATTAATTCGGTTAGGCATCTAAAACACACAGAATACAAGGCTTATACAATAAAAAACGTAGGTCTATTCAAGTTTTAATTTTATAGTCACGTAATATTATTGTCGTTATATTTAATGTTGCTTCCGATCAAGTAATTTTTACCTTATTCTTTTTTAATATTATCGAAATTTCCAAAGCCCACCAACTGTCGTAACCGGGTAGGTATGAGTAAAATCCCTTCTTAATTATTGTAAGTTTTTCGATTAAATATCATAATAGGGAAATGAAGGACGGCAATACTTGTACGAAATATACTATCACATATCATGTTAAAACTTCGATGCACAAAGAACTTGTGATGCGATCTTCAGAGTATAGATAACTGATTTCGCTGAGCGGTTAATGAGTTTTGGCGTAGAGTAATAGTTTAGAATTCGAGGTAGAAGTTTTCCATATCATTGTTCATATCGTTCATTCCGAAATATTCATATTCAATCGCGATGAACCAAATTATAATATAAAACGTCAATACTGCATTGCGTATTTACAAGATTATCGATTTTTAACCCACTGCGAATTCGGAGTTCACGATCGAATCCTGTTCGTCTAGTAGAATCGAATGTTTTGATTGCTGAAATCTAGCAGATAAACAGCAAAAATGAGTCAGGGTAGGTTTTCTACTAGAAAATTCAAGTTTTAAGTCACCCTTAAGATTTCGACAGTCCTCTAGGCGGTCAAGACGGATTAACTAATGGGCCGCGATCGTTCGCAGTTGCTCTGAACTACAATATTATTAAGTGGAAACGAGAAGAAGTCATACTCAAACACTAAAACGATCTGGGGTAAGTTTTATTTTTTAAACATTCTAAAAAAGCGTTTTTCTCAAACTATGGTTATTTGCGAGACGATGCGGATTGTATTATTTCTCGCGGTGAAAAAAAATTGACGTCATTGATAGAATCGTGAATTCGAATAATTTCGTGAAACGTAAAAACCTTTTACTTCCATTCCCCTTTCCTTTCCACGAATGGGAATATATTATATTTTTAGAAAACGCCCTCGTCGTTTTTACACCCGCATCAAAGTATTAATTTTCTGCGTCATTTCGGCATAGGGTTTTTTTTCATTTATTTCACGACATTTGGCATTAACTGCTCAATCGAGTACATCAGAGTTTCTTAAACTTTTTTATCCGTGGAACGTTTTTTTATATTTACTATGATCGTGGAACCCCTACTTTTTTTATTAGATTTTTAGCTTTTTTATTTAGCTTTAAACGATAAGTTATTATCGCTCGACTATTATAACTCCTCCTTTGTTTGAATAGTTTTAATACGTTATTTTGTGTAAGGATTATTTACAATAAAAATGATAATAATTTTGTACAGTAATAATGTATATAGTGTATTTCATTCAGAAAATATTCTTATTAACAAATAAACAGGATATCTAAATTTTATTTTTAATGAGATAAATGATATTTTATTTTTAAAGGTATTCTTGATATAAGGCTTTATTGATGAAAGTTGTGTTATATTAGAATTAACTTCAAGTTTGTTGCGATATTTTGTTTTTGTTGATACATAGTTGAAAAACCTCGTTTCACACATATAAGTGGTTGAAAATGGTAAAAGTTCCAACACGGTCATTTGAGACAGTTGCGGATGTTCATAACCAATTATTATTTTTATCAAAGTTGTTCAAATATTATTTCTATTTATTGTATAAGCACTATATGTATACTACAAAAGTATAGACTAAACCTTAGGTAAGTATATGTACATTATTATTTAGCATAGAATTTTTTTTTTATAAAATATAAATTTCTTTTTTTCACATACAAGCCACTACTTATCTTCAGTTAGATCCTTTAGAGAATTTTTGAATCATAAATCAGTAAACCCTAAGGTTTCACGAAACACAGTTTACGAAACGATGGAGTGTATTATTATTGTTGTACATTTACCCATCGAGTGCGTGCGAAAACGAAAATTTTCGGCTGCATTAAATAAAAACGAATTCCGATCATGTAATACACTTTATATGATCTGCCATTAGTTAGAAATTATAGCTATGTGTTTTACGCGTACACATAAATGTTGTAATTTCATTAATTTATTTCTTTATTTGTTCATTTTGTATAAATTAATTCCCGTTTGTTAACAACAATATGTATGAATGATAATATTAGGTTTACAATAGATTTTTTTGAACAAAACAGCAATTCTGACAAGTATTTAAAAACATAAAACTTAAGAAAAAAAAAAATTTAAATAAAAATAATAACATAAGTCAAAACATCCGATATATAAAAAAAAAAAAAATATTAATAAAATACTAGTATAATTTGCAAAAATAAACTTACACTTCACTTAAAAACATCACGTGACTTGAAGAAAAAGTTTTCGTAATCCATGATATTATTTGCTAATAATAAATATCTAGAAAATAATGATGTATAACTATAGTCGTGTTTGTAGAACGAAACTCGAAGCATGTTGTATTTTCATGTACAGCGACTGAAAATATAAAACCGTATCACAGCAAGTAATTTTGGAGAAGTAATGAGACAGTTTAATACGTCGTAAATGAACATAATATCTGCAATCGATCTTCTTAATTCTAATTACGTTTGTTGTACGCATTGTGAGTACGTTTTTCCCCTTTTTAGTCATCGGAGGTCTAACGCGCATTCATTTTTATCGTAGGAAATTTAACGTTTCATGTTTGCACTTCTAAGTTTCGACGTTACGCGTGAGGCCGTTCTTACGCGTCCGTGGTTCGTGTTAGTCAACGGTCAAGGATTTGATTACGTGACAGTTGATACTCATTCGGGAACATAAATAATTTACTGTAGGTCTTCGTAGGATTTTGTGGTGTCCCTGAAATCGTGTTTAGTACGAATTTCGAAATCAAAATTCTCTCCTAATATTTTCAACGACGTTTCACGTATATAAAGTAAATTTTATCACTATTACACTTAAAATATAAAACCCGTGTGTTGAGTATTATCGTACTTCGGGCACGATAAACGTCAACGGCTTAGACGTAATGTCGTTGATGAAGTCTATAATCGGTCGTGATACACATTTCTAACTGAAACGAAACACACCGAAACTCTTTGAAAGTGCGAGTCGTGTGCTGCATGCCTCGCGATTTGCCACTTCATACCATTTTGTATCCGTAAAATGTGCTGCCCGTTCGCACTGCAACTTCAGCCCCCGTAGACGCACAAACGCTGCACTACACGCGTCACGTCTTTGTGTATTCAAAATAAACATTTTTTTTTTTTTTACACGCATTAACACGGTCGTTTCTTATGTATATATTATTGTTCGATTCGAATGTATATTCGATTATAGTCATTTTATTATTATCACCTTTTTAACAACAATAATGAAGACGGTTATTATTTTCATTATTCGGTATTTTTTTTCTTCTACTCACAATTGTTATTTTAAAAATAAAATTGCGTTGTGTTACGTATCAACGTTTTTCGGCCAGCGAAATCGTTCTCAGATATCATGTGTACTTCGAGGAAAACGTTTAAAACCACAACATACCAGCTACCTTTTACTTATTAAAAAACGTGTTTTAATAACCTTATTATTATAACGTTGAAAAAAATTTTCACTGCACATTTTAAAATACGAATTGAAATAGTTTTTGTTTATGACAATTATAAATCCGACCGGTTATTTGATTATTGTTCATGCGGATTCAAAGTTCAGACGTGCAAAATGACAGAATAGGCAGAATATCTACCCGCGTTATATATGTGCACGGTATCCCGCAAAAAGTCTGCGGATAATATACAGTTCGTGTGCAAACTTTAAGTAGATATGCATGCAATCAACTGCGGGATAAATTATGCAGAAAGTTATTATGAATTGGAAAATAAAACGTTGCGATGAAATATCGGGGAGAAAAAAGGAATACGTTGCTAATACACTTTTATTTTCAAAATCATAGTAACGTGTAGACGAAACCAGAGCGATCGATGTATAACTACAGGTCGTTCGTGGCAGATATGTGTATCGAACGTTTAGTTTTTTAATTAGGAAATATCTGCTGCTGGACATACCCTCGTCCGGCTTACGTCCGTGCCACGTATTTAGCGTATCGTCAAATCGTACATGTGCTGTACGAGCGTAATACCGTACGCATAAGCCGCACGAGACTCCGTTATCGTTGTGTATTTATCTAGAATTGATTACGAGCATGAGTTATCGCACGATTGCAGCACTGCGTTTATAAAAATCGTAGACGTACGTAAACGGAAAAAAAAAAAAAATGAATAAATAAATAATGATAGATTGTTCGGTAACACGCGGATATATATTCGTCGAGAAGTTTCCAGTGTGTTCGAAAGTTGACCATTTCTGTTCAACCGAAAATCGTCACTCTTGAAATCCGTCATGAAAATAACATTTTGAACGCCTTGTACGATAGCAAAACAAAGCAATCCATTCGATACAGCACACCATGCTGCTACTGAATTGTGCGGGTGTACATTTTTTTCAATCGCACCGTGTACAAGCGCATTAAAACGTCGCGTACGCCGTATGCGGTTCACAAACCATACATAAATATAACATGATATACGTATACATTTGTGCACAAACACCTAAACGTTAGTATAATATAATCACGGTTATGTTATCATAACGTCCGTCTGTAGACGATATTATAATATTATACAAAGCCGTGTTTGTTATTCGAATAATGTCTGCGGCGAAAACTGATCAATGCGCCGAAAGCCGGTTAATATTGAATATTTAATTGCACTTAAACTACATATTAACACAATTTTGTTGCGGTGAGTTTATTGTAATTAGTATTGAATCGATTTGCGTATGGTATTGTTAAAACAAAAAAGAAAAAACTGAAAGAAACGATACGTTATTATTGTATTTTTAAAAATAATTTCGATTGAAGCACGTTTAATCCGCGTTAATGACCGCGTTAATGATAATAATTTAATTAATGTTTAACCAGTGGCTCCATTTTAAACTGTGATGAAAATAAGTTTTTAACGGTCATACAACAGGAAATAAAAATACTTGCTTGACTCGTGCATTCTAACCTTTATTTTAGATGAAAATATATTTCTATAATACTAAGTTTAACTGCTTACTTTTTTATTAATTTTAAAATACTGCAGAAAACTCATCTTAAATTAACTAAAACTGATAGCGTTTATCTTATATTTTTCGTATTAAAAATAAATCCACTGCGTTATCTAAATTATTTTTTTACGAAAATATCACTAAACAACCAAAAAACTCAGTCGATAATTAATCATATCATGTATAAACAGGTTTTTATTGATTTAAGACTATGAAAGAAAAAATTAAAATAAAAGATAATTTTACGGGGTAATAACGGAAAAAGTTATAAGAAAATATTTATATAGAGTTTCAGTAAAAACATTAGCTAGGAAATGGATTTAAAATTTAGGAAATAGAAAAACAGATTTTGATTCCATCATCTTGTTCTTTATTCGGATGAATAATCAAGTTATTTAAAAATGAGAAATCACATTGAAGCATTAAATAGTTAATTTGAAAATTATTATGATGATTACGGAAAGTCAATAAACAAAATAATGATTTATAGACTTTAAGTTTATATTGTGGTATTATGAAATATTTATAACAATAAGTTCGGGTCACAGAAAGGATAAGATACATTTTACAAAACTATACGTTCATGTCGCAATAGGATATATATATATATATATTAGAATAAAATTTTATAATATAAGTATACAACAGTTTATAATACTGTGGCATATCTTCAATACTGTAAATTAATATGTAAGCAATAAACATGTTTAATTAGGTTAAAGTTTAACCGTTAAACGAATTCACAAAAACACCGAAGATGCGTGAATAAAGAGTTTTACGTGATGGTCGTGTAACTTGACCACTGCGAAAAACATATGCGATATTTCAAGTGTTAACTCAATTCATTTGTATGTTTGCATCTATACATTTGTTTATATCTACGATTTTATTGCGATATCGATCGGCTTATACGACAATATGTATACAACTATGCGTCTATGTATTTTCATTTGACAAATAAGAATGGTAAAAAAAAGAGACACACAATGTGTCTATGTATAGTTTATACCGACCGTTAATATTTATTGCGACAATACATATCTAGTATATTGTAATACAGTATTACATTTCACAAGATTATAAAAATTAACACAATTCATCACTAGGAATGGTCGAGCTACAACCATCAGCCACGTGGCTTGCTTGTATGATCAGACAGAAGCAAATGTTCATCATATTCTCCCCATCAAATTACATAAATTTATTTAACTATCGTTTGCTTCACCGTAAAGATTTATATACAATGTTATTAATGACATTATGGTTAAATAATTATTAAATTGTTATTGTTCTTATTGTTTTTTTTTTTAATTTTGTTCTCCGATCAATTCATCATGCGACCAATGTATTATTAATTTTTAAACAATTTTAACGACTTTTATCGAGCAATACGATAGAGTACGTCTTTAAAAAGTTGAAAATGACCAATTATATCATTTAATATGCCATCAACAGTAATGCTTTTTTTTTAATATAGCAATGGTGCTTTTGCTTCTAATAACAGAACTTGTGGTTTGATCTAATGTACAATTGATGAACCCTACCACTGCTGTTGTAACATTCATCAAAAAACGTGATTTGAAATGGAAATCGTTACCCGTTGCCGTGTACAATAGATAGTGGTTAGTAGAGAACTTAACATATTTTGTAGGGTATGTTAATTTGAATTTGCTGCGAACTTGATTTTCATTTTGCCATTGATTAAAATGAAAATTATTGTACACCTCCTTAAATACTTTCACGGAGCCCGTCGCTTGACTACTCTTGGCTATATAATGGTGCCAATGAATCTTTGTTGTGTTGATTTTCATATAAGGATGGTAATTAAAAACATCTCTTCGATACTACATTTTCGTTTACAACAGTAATCTCGTACGTTTAGAGTTTTTCTAATCAATATTTAAGATTTTTTCAAAATCTTATGACGTGATGTGTTCACGATCGATATCAAGTAAATTGCTGTACATATTACACAATGGGTACGATAACGTTTTAAATCCAATAAACGCGTAAATATTCAAATTAATAGAATCAGATGAGTGGGCAGAGAAACAGTAATCTAAACGGGATTGACACAGCGTGCCATAACACTGGAATACTAAGCGTGACCTTAAAATTCAGAATGTGACGAATACAATTTGTGTGCAAATCAGTGATTTAGTGTTTATGATTTTATGTATTCGATACTATACACACGGTGTGTACGCGATCAGGTCACGTTACATGTGGGGTGAGAAAGAGAAAAAATTAAATAATTTCCAATTGCATTTCACGGAATGATACCGACGGTGATTTGTCTATATCGAACCGTACGGATTCGAAACGAACGAATCGACTTATTTACGTTTTAAAAACTTTAAATATATTATGTAAGTCATCGATTCCACTGGAACAACCTTTATTTTGACAGACAAACAGAGTGCGACGCGTGAGTAGAAAATAAACATAACCACTGTGAACGGATATTAACGATCTATATATAATAACAAAATGATGAAATAATAAAAAGTAAAATAAAAATTTGTAAATGGCTAATACTCGTGAATAGTATTGTAAATAATTAGTCTATAAACCTTGTCACCTTGTCGTATACACCGATCCAATCGCATGTATAGACACAAACACACATTTTGAATTAAGGTACCACTTTATATGACGCATATGTTTCCGTGGTAATCGTGTAATACGAACAACGCAGAAACCATCTGTTCATTTCCGTGTCCTCTCCCTTTTGTAAATTCGCTTAATCTAATTGAACATAGTTATTGCTTACATGCTAGTTTACGGTTTGATAATTTTAAAATTGTTTTCTTATACCATAAAATGTTCAATTAACTATTTCCTATTGCGAAATTAATGTAAAGTAATTTTGATGTGCTTTGTACTTCCACTACACGCATTTTCTGTGCACCACACGCGATCGCTTCTCGTTCTTTTCGTTTATTTTCCGATAGCTCACCGCAATAGCGCAATGCGGACTGCACGGTCAGAGAGTTACGCGTGAAATCAACACTGCGAATTTTTCCGATCGAAATAATGGCTCCACTGCGAAATTTAGCGCACAATTCCACGCGAACCCGAGGCATCCAAAACAGAATATTATAATCTGAACTTCGATATTGTTATCTCCTTTTTCCATCACAAAAAAATATGTTACATATTTTTTTTATTTTGTTTTTGTAAACTTCGATAGTTGTACCAAATTAGTTGCGGAACAATGGCGCCGGTTTGAAGTCGATCGAATCGATTCGGAACGCCACGTGAACTTGATACTCGATCATGGTTTGGATTATGGTATGATAATTAGTCTCGACAACACGCTATATTATTATATTTATCACGTCATTACGGTCTTAATTAAGACTATTTTTTATCGAAACAAACCCTCCGCAACAGTGGCGATTGGGTATATAATGATAAAATAATATTCCGATTAGAAGATATCATGCGTCGTTTGACACTATAATATTAACATAATTATCATTAATTATATCTTATTAGATTTTATCATGACGTATTACTGATACATCTCGAAACGGGTTTTTATACGTTACCGTAATTTCGTGGCTAAACTAATGTTTAATACGAACGTGATTAAAAACAAAATAATAAAATATCATATATGATTAGTTTCTTTACTTATGCTTAATAATGACTAGAAAGGTTTTTTCAACATTATTACTCGAGATTATTATATACATATATACATAGAAATATGTGTGAATAAATAGAATAATAAGAAGTAATTTTTTTTTATGGTATCTTAGTCAAACAACGCGTACGGAAACAATAAAGTTCGCTGTTCAATATAGTGTTTATATTAATTATTTCAACACAAAACAACATGCTTATATATAATATTTTATTCTTAATGAAATTACTTTAGAATCAAGAACAAATGAAGTAAGCACGTTTACTGATTTATAACAACATCATTGTCGAGATAGTGCACGTAGTCCAAATTTAATGAAAGTTAATTCAAAGAGAAAATAAAACAAAAAAAAATGTACCGTTATTTATAACTAGGTAACCTTATTACAATCGTATGAAACATGTAGTTTTCTAACGATTTATTTTATATTATTTTTATATAAATTTAATGCACACAAATAATTTATCTCGGACAGTGGTGTCATTTTTTTTTTTTTTTTGATGGGTGATTTTTTTCTTGTATAATAAGGGAAACAGTCAAAAATAATGATTGGTGCAGTTCAGCCATAAGCCGTTCTCAATGAAAATAACCACGTCTATTTTTATAGTTTTGAGAAACATAATACTGTATTACTGTATTATTGCCTTAATAGTAGTTAACGATGTATACATTTTGTGTGTGTCTTTTTTTATAATCTTTTTTGTCATACGAAAATAGATAGATAAATAGATAGACTTCTAGTTCATATGAAATATGCATCTATCTATTTTCGTATGACAAAGAAGATTATAAAAAAAGACAATTTCATATAAACTAGAAGTCAATAAACCATAATTGTGTTTATCGAATTTCTTAGATCGTCATAGTAATATTAAAATTAATAGTTGAATGTTTAAATGTGAATTCGCAATGGGTAACTACTAGACGATTCATTTAAATAAAGAAATGATGAAATTCATTGTCCTTTTTGTGTTGCCTACATTATAAATCTACTTCCTAATGCTCTTCCTGAAACATTTAAATACTAAATATTCTTCTTCTTTTTTTGTTACTACTGCATCCAACGAACCTTTATATTTACTTATTTTACTATAAATCTATCTAAATTTATCAACGGGAAATTACCAGCTGAGCGACTCTCTTGTTATTGTATTTGAACGTGATATTGCCGTGAAAATCAGTTTAGAAGAATCAGTGATATATTTAAAAAATCGAAAAAACATGAAGTTTGAGTTAATTTTGAAAAAAATTGCAGTCATAGTTTTCACTTTGAGTATAGAATATGAGTGTGAGAATATAGTTTTGTAAAAATTGGTGATTGTGTTTCAATTTATAATACAAGTAAAAAAGTATGAAATGCGAGTTCATCATAATATCTTAACCAAACTCGGTTGGATGAGGCGTGCATAGAGAATGTTGAGCCTGACGGTGGAGTCCCAAATATGACGAACGCGATAGCAATGTCAAAGCCCACTCGGACTTGTCGTCGACACACCGAAACTGTATTCAAGCTAACGGTCGTTGAGTGCTTCCGTGAAGCAATCGGACGTGGTCTAGACGTCGCGAGTCAAAACAATAGTCGGCACCATTCGATAACCATTAATATTCGGTTGAATGCACGACGTCAAGTGTAGGTAGTCCTTACGGCCGCGGGGTAGGATAAATCCTGACGCGCGATTCAAACGTTTAACGTTTTTCGTCCACCGCAAACGTAATGCGCGTGCACGAGGCGTTGTGATGTGTTCAACGTGTGCCGCTGTCGAGTGACGGGTCGGCGGTGTGAGCAGTGGACTGGTCGTGGACCGTAGGCGGCGAGACGAGGCTGAAACGCGCAGTGCTGAAAAACGTTTTCCTTTCGCCACACGCATTACGTGTCACGTGCACGTGCATATCATATGAGTATATCGATCGAACGAACACCCGATACGGGCCCACACACATGCCCCGGTGTATAAATATGTACATTTAGCGTTTACGCGTAATATTTCCACTGATATTCGGACCAGTGTATACGTATACTGTTCGAAGAATCAGCCTTGACCTCCCCCAAAAATGTTCTCTCATCCGGGGTGATAACGCAGAGACAGAAGCGCGGGTCGGTCCGCTTTCCGCGGTATTGTGTCCCGCCGAACACCGTGCGGCGGTGTATCCCCTAGTTTCTCATACAAACGTTACAAAGAGAGTTTAAATAGCTGCTGTGTACGACGTATGTGTATATGTGTGTGACAGCAGATGCGTGTGTGTGAGTAAGCATGCACGTGTGTACGTATGTGTGTGTGTGTGTGTGTGGTGTGCAGAGTTCGCGCCAAGTGACCCATTTCGACGACTACGAGGACGACGACGTCGGTCAATCGATATATACGCGTGTAGTGCTGGTGATGGCGACTGCGTCGGCTGTGAGCTCACGACGGTTCACTTTATTTCTGAGTGTTCGATAATACCGTCATCGTTTGCGTGATATTATGCTTTCGCGAATAATCCTTTCGAAGAGAGTGAAAAAATTCGCATTGCCCACAAAGGGCTTGAAATGGTCTTTAAACGATATATATATATATATATATATACTGTATATATAAAAATAAAAAAATGAACCTTTCAATTCTTTCCCAACCCATTGCGTTTGGCTTACCACGTTCACTTACTACTATTATTTCTTTTAACACAACAGCAACAGACTATCGATACTGATGCACGAGCTACGTTTACGCCTCGACAAGGAACTCGGGAATCTTTTGATTTGAGTCAAATCTCGGAGTATTTATTATTAACGTAATATAGGTAATTAGTTAAACATTTTGTAATCTAGTGCCTTACAAATTTAACTGTCATTGTGATCTATATTTGTACCATAAAATACACATTAAATTATTATAATTATTATTTTCTTTTATTAAGAGAAAAAATGTACGAACAATTCTTACTTTATAAAATTCAGTAAATATTCAACTATATCATCGGCAATTAGTTAGTTGCACACGCATTATTTTTTAATCTTAAGTTTACCATCACTAACATACCTAAGGTCTATGTAGGATAACGCCTAACAAAAATATATTACTGCTGATATTAATGTTCAACGTATAAGTTATTATAAATAATGTCAGAGTCATCAATATTTGTTATGTTTTCATCAAACATTGCTATGATTGGTGCATAAAATATTATTGATTTCAAACTTATATTTTGTACAATAATTTAGTTATTCTTTTAAGGTAGTATTTATTTAGACAATATATTATTTTATATGATCCTTATTACGTAAAATTCAATATTTTTTTCGAGAAAAATGTTTTGACTTGAACCTTTCTGTCCAATAAATATCATGCTATGATACCTATAAGTTACGATTTACATTAACAAATGCGTAATATCTAATAGTAATATGTTGAGTAATTTCTACTTCTGCAATTATTGCAATCAATTATTTATTTGTTGTTTATTGTCTTGTAGGTTGTACGAAAAAAATAATCAACGACTTTTTTCATTTTTTATTGCCGATCAACACGTAAAAAAAATATATGCGATAAACAAACTCGTTAAAAGAATAAGTCTTTTTTATCGGAGCTTCGTTTATTTTTAGTGTTGGAATACCTCAACAACCGTTAAGTTTAAGTGTGAAAGAAAAATATAAAAAGTGAAATATTCATGTATTTAATGTATGACTAATTAATTAAATACTTTTAAGATGATACGAACGTTATATCAACGATTATAATTGATTTGTATTTTCTGTTTTAATTGCATTCAGTATTGTTTGGAAGTACACAAATCATATTTATACGTGTAAATTGTACACTAACTGGTCGAATATCCCAAGAACGTCATTTCACATTCATACGATATGACCGATTGATATGTCTCGAAATAAAAAGTCTAGGGTATCGATTTGTTTTTGCAATCGGAATGCGACAATCAACTGTCAACAATAAATGAAATGTAATCTCTTTAATTCCTCCGAAAGCTAGCGTAAAACGTGTTACGGTTACAATTTATATCATGAAATGTTATTATTTTAACAGTACAATACCATTAGACCGTATACGATTTCGGGTAGGGTATACGTATTATATCAAAACATACAAAAAGTTATTTGTTGTTTCCAAATACTCTAAATGACATATTTATACATACGTGTTATATTCATATAATACTATTTAGATTTAAATACGAGGGTAAACTGTTACTCGGATAAAATACGATACAATATGTATAATGTTGGGATGGTACTAAAAATAGTAGGTGTGAGCATGTATGTGTGTGTGTGTGTGTGTGTGTGTGTGGATATGTGTGTATGTAAAGTTGGAATGTTTGAAAAAAATATATATTTATAATAGGACGGTCTTTTGACCAATTTATGGTGATAAAAATGAATAATGAAACCTGCAAATAACCCATAAAAAGAACACCAAGTTATGTAAATTGTTCATAAAATAGCAATATTGAATATTATACTGATTTAATAATATTTGGTGTAAAAAATCTATAACAGTATGTATATTGATGCGGACATATAAGGTAATTTGATGACGTTCTGTAGTTCTTATACATTTACACAATACATAATATAATGTCGTTTTTCGATTTTCATACGAAAACGCATTTCGGAGTACCAGCGAACTAATTGGTTTCAAAATTTGAGGAATTCTAGGAAAAATAAATTCCATAGTTTAATTTGAAATAAAAGTATACAAAGCTTAAGTCTAAAACAGATAACCGTACACCAGAGAAAAGATTGGAGTTTCGAAACTGTATTATATGTGCTTGGTACGAATAAGTGCCAAATTATCGCGTCTACCGAAAACTGATTATCAATAGGTACGGTTTTTCCAACCACGCAGATTATAAAGGCGTACGTTATATTATTTCGAGCCGTTTTCGTCACTTCCATCCCGACATATATGTAAATAAATGCAAACACATAGCGGCGGGCAAATGCATTGTAAACCTATCACAGGTTCCGAGAATTGATTTACAGGCGGCCCTTCTGTATTCATATCGTTTTCGTCATGAGCTTAAAGTATTTGACGCATGCAGTTCGGGCGATACTATAAACGCATATCGAGTAAAAACTGGAAAAACGATGGCATAAAACAAAATGCTGCGTTTCGATGAGGATTTATAAAAGTGCTGAAAAAAAACACTATTTTAAAAGAAATACGTTCCTTTTTTTAATCGGAATAAAAGAGCCATCATCTATAATGGTGAAAATCTACAGTATTTTAGCATTTTAAATAGCCGATACACCAGAAAAAAATGAAGTTGAGAATATTATTATATATTATATTAAAATAGTATAGCTAAGATCTAAGGAATTTTGCCAATTTTACTGAAACCGTGCATTGATCAGAACATAAAATGGTAAATAATATTACGAATCTAATACTAAGAATCTATACCGTATTCTTTCATATCACGTAGAGATTCTCAAATCATGCTTCTTGAATAGAATACGGACACATATGAATAAAATCGTGATCACGCATAGTTACTAGTTAAACGATTACGTACTAATAATACGAGTACAAGCGGAATTATCCAGACTGACCTAGGAGATGTGTTTATTTTAATATGTTCTCTTGAAGTAATTACTAATACTGAACATTTTAAACTTCATTCGGTAATTATTAGATGCATCACATTATAAAATTATAAATATATTTCACAGGTGACCAAACTAAAGCAATATGTGCATTTTTATGGGTCGAATCTGTTTGCTGTTTCGACCTGTAAAAATGCGGATTTGAAAACTTCCTTCTTATTACACACTTAAGTATTATTAAGTATTGTTGAAACCAATAATATTAACTATTAATTTCATACGATTGGGGTTTTTTTTTTTTTTTTTGCATGGAAGTATTTAGTGCTGATAATTAGATAATACATAAAAGTTATAAAAGAACAAATTAAAAAGGAAATTATTGGTTATTATTTTTTTTTTTTTAGATACGTGTGATTTATAATGAGTATTCCATGTTTTTGGAATTTATAAATTTTTCTTTCGACTTGAAGACTCCATGAATGAAAAATATTAAAAACCGTTACAATATAAACTACAATTGGTGGCAAGACTGTAAAAAATCCGTATCCGTCATATGTTTTCAGACTGCAAATTGAAATCAGAGTATTCTTGTTGTTGGTAAATACTTAACTTATATCGCGTTATATATCGTTATACGAACTATATTTATTAGAGAAATACTTAAAATTAATGTTTTACCTCCGACCGTGAATAAAAATAACGTAAACATATTATAGAAAAACGAAAATATGCGGTGCACTGGTCAAAAGAAGATTATTGAACGGCGTTCCGTGTAGGCAATTCAGGTACGTTCACGACAATAAACGATTTTTACGCCGTATGCATATTATTATTATTATTTCCATAATCATATGTTATATTTGTAGTTTTATTATTCTTTAAAATTATTCATTTTTACGCTGTTCTAGTCATATGTATCGTGACAAATATGAGTAAGTAAAAATAAAATTAAATAACGTAAAATATTTCAACAACTTTTAACTCCACAACGGAATTAAATCCAACAGTAAATAATTATTATTTCGTTTGATATTATTTGCAGTTTAGAAATAATTTTTTGTTGACATATTGATTCCCAAACCACTTTAATGAAAATAAATATAACTGCTTGCATTGCGAAAAATAATTACGTAATATTATGTACTTATGGTTTATAGTTTTTGTTAACACAGGAAAATTGTTCGACGCAATGGAAAACCACCTTTTGAATACCCCTCGAGTCAATTTTCAATTTCATACGACAGTGTAAAATACCGCCGATTCCTTTTGTGCGAACTGGGAAAAAAATATCGTTTTGAAATCCATTAATTAATCGAAACTTACGTAGGTTTGAAAATAAAACCCTAAGGCGATAAAAATACGATTACGTCGTCCGATCGACGGCTGTGTACTTTGCCCATGATTTTTATATCCCATTAAAACATTGCAATATTGCGAAAATCA
The DNA here is from genome assembly GCA_034509805.1 of Sipha maydis. NCBI lineage: Eukaryota > Metazoa > Arthropoda > Insecta > Hemiptera > Aphididae > Sipha > Sipha maydis. Next base: position 186,358 of record JASXSY010002955.1, read on the forward strand.
TCGTTCTCATAATTAATTTTCGTCTACACGTCGTATAAATTGGCATTCGATTCTAGCGCAGTGGCTTCGAACGCGTTTTAATTTCCGGTCGAAGACTACTTTTATACTTATTTTATTTTTTATTTTTTCAAACCACTAAACATACTTTCGGACTTACATCGTTACTACCATAATATAATATAAATATTGAGTGTGCAGACAGTTTTGATTTTTGTTGAAATTAGCTTCGATTAGCCGTGAACAACGTGAAGTGCGGAAAATCTATTGAGTCAACAAATAATTCCACTTGATGGAACTACAATTTTTAGTCCATTTACAGCCATCGCTGAAAGACAGAACTGCAGCCATGTGTTATCACTTGGGGTATTTCAAAAATTTCTCACGAAACCTCTATGAGACACCATCCGTGATACATTTATTATCGTTTGATTCAAGTGACCGTTCCGTTATATTTAGAAGAAAAAATAGAAAGGTATCTATGATCACAAAAAAAAAAAAAAAAACAGATAAAACAAAAAAAAGCACAATCGTAAGACCGATTAATTCGACTCGGAAAACCATACTCCATTGTTAATAGCATTTTCTTTAATGAAATACCGGTCAATTCATTTTATTGCTCTCAGAAATGTTATACTGTCACCGAAAAATACAGGAGGTATCTTATTTACTATACAAATAATTTATATTTGTTTACAAATACACGTAAGTTGTCTTATAATAAAATTCAATTGTTTTAACTGATTTATTCGTCATCCAACATTTTACTCGCTGACGAAAAAATGTGTTTTTAGTCTCTCAACAGAGTAATGACAAAGAGACTAATCGTATTTGTTCAAAAGGTTAGGATGTACGTTGTGAATGATCAACCACAATATTCTTTTATTCTTAATATATTTTGAACACATTTATGATGTATCTTATATTGTTTTCCGATGAACATTAATGATTTTAAAATTAAATGATTTTTGTGTCCAGAATAACTATGAGTTATAGCCAATTGGTTTTACCACGTTTGCGTTTACGAGTTTAAAATATCACAATGATATGTTTATCGTTCGTTATTTTTAATACGATTGGGAGATTGGAAAAAATATACAGAACTACCTACCAATTGAACTTTATAATTATTAAAATTTGAATTATAAAAAAAAAAAGAAGAAAAATCTATCAATGCAATAGCGATCGTTAGCCTTTTCAGATGACAAATCGATGAATAACCTGTAAGGTTATATTACGTTATAATAATAAGCAACGTTTATTTATTTTTTATACCCGTAGAAACGATGTCAAGTCAAGATTGTAATTAATATTTTAACTGTTAAGGTCTTGAACATTTGGGTTTTTTGAGCAATCACCAGTAATATTTTTGTCATTGTCAAAACAAACGTTTTGCTTCGGCCGCAACATTATTATAGTTTTTACCAACCTCTTAGTTATTCGTTTTATTAATGTTATCTCATTTAAAATATAATCGATGTTAAAAGTAATTTATTTTTTCTAAGTTTTTCAAACATGGACAAATACGATCACGAAGACAGATAGGTATACCGTTAAATTATGCTAATGTTTGCATTTAACGTCGATACTCACTCGTATTATTTTTTTTTTATTTTAATACAAGTATTGAAAAAAATAGTTAATGGGTTCTTTTTATTTCGGTAAGAGGTCTCTTATGAGTAATTGGACACTGATCTCACTAAAACTAATAATATCCAGCGCAGATTGTTTATACCTTTGGTGTACCATACAACAAGGTTAACAAAAAACGGTTAAAAGTTAGCTAACGCTCCATTTAGCATTATGCAATAATGTGACGTGTTCCACGTATTCGTCTATTTCAGCCATCCTTAGTTTTCCAAATCATTTTTTTCCCGAACTTTCTTATCTAAAGATTAAACTATATTCTCGCGAAATATCTACAGTTCACGGAAACGGTTTAATTTTCATTTACGTCGCGCTTGAAAAATATTCGCACTACGAACGATCACGCAGATAACCATCTCCGTTAACAGAAGACGTTTTGTCAATTACGCGGTGAAACGGCTCAACAGGCGAACCGTGCACGTATAATTTTCGAAATATCTTGTAATCCGTCTTATCGGATAGTGTAAACGACCGACACAGAACTTTTGTGATCGAGATGATTGGTCGGAATGATGTAACAAGATTATGTTATATATGCCGTAATAAACTATAATAGGAAAACAATTAAAAACACATGGAAAAACGTAAATATTTTTTTTATTACGTTCGATATTTTATTAAAAAATGATGTATTTATCCATCTTTTATTTTGGTCCTTATAACTTTTATATAATGATTCTGTAAAATGTATAGTTAATGTGGTGTATTGATATAATTATTAAACATTTTTTCATTCATATTATATATATATATATATTGCATAAGAATATTAGTTTTCACGCTATTATCAGTAAAGAATTAATTTTTTCATCATTTTAAAGGTACACAGGCACTCTATAAATTAAAATCAAACTAGATAGACTGCAATAGCTATGTGTTCACACTGTAGAGGGATTTGAAAAATATTAGCTGTAGACAAAACAGTCTCTGAGAGCGCGTAGAGCTAATCTATTTAGAGCAATTTATACCATGTATAGATAAAATGTAACAAATTAGGTTCGTGATAATTCTCTTTAAATCATTTAGAACGTAGATGATAATTTGTAATACTACGTACGAAAACTTACTGCAGCTATAGTTTTATTATACTGTTTAATTAAAAAATTAAAAAAAAAAGCTCTAGATAATATGAACATTATCTAGACTAAACACAGATAATTTTAGCTAAAGTTACTCTACAAAAAACTGTACAATATACAGGTGCCTGGATATTCAGTATGATTTTCGAGAACAACCGCGTAGAACAATGATAATTATGTCATATGTTTTCTCTATCTTTCTCCCTCGCTCTTATAAGCTCTTGTCATGTACATAATATATATCATTTAAGTATATATTTACACTAAGTAATAACCATAATACAATACGTGCGCGCATATATGTGTAATTATTATTATTTTTTTTATTTTTTTTGTTTTTAACTCTAATAAATTTCTCGCTTCGGTTTCACGTACTTTGCTTGTAGTTTCCATACGGGTTGGGTTTCCGAAAACTGGTACATTATATTATGTAACTGTTGACTTACCACTCGGTTCGGTATACTGACTTGCGTGTGTACATGCGGTATATACGGGTCATATACGGTTTCAGGAGGACACGGAGAGAAAAAAATGTCACTTTAAATATAAAATATCCCGTACACCGGTCGACCGTTATTTATGTGCACAGTGAAGCCGGTCTGTAATGGAAATGGTGTCTCCTACGGGCACAAATGATATAGATTTTATCTCCGATGGACCGGGACTAACCCGTCCAACAAAACGAACTGCCTAGTTTTTGGCGATTTTCTCCGTATAGTACTTTTTATACGAATCAAACAAGCGTTTTCGAACGTTTTTTTTTTATTTCTAATTCATTTTATTTTACCGGTTGTTACGCTGATCGCCGCCAACCGTGGCGCACTCGATTCTCGGGCAGGTAACGTCAGAAACGCACGAACGATTCAACTCGATCATCGGGCGGACGGGCGCACGTCAAAGTGTCGTAAACAATATTAACGTTCGCGCAACAGATGGCCGGCAAGCCGGAGGTGTAATAATGAATTGTGTTGTACTATGATATAATATTTATGCGCGCCGAGATCCACGGCCGTAACAACGATACCGCAATGAAATCGTGTCGCGGTGATGGTGGCAAACAAAAGCGATTATCCCGACGAATACGATTCTATTCCGCAGCGACCGGTGCTACGCGGACGAGTTGCGATGTGACACGACGATGATATCGTTGCAAACACCGTGAAACATTTAGTCAGATCAAATACGAGCCGCGTGTTATGGTACGGCCGAGCGTCGAATAAATCGCTTTCGGAAGAGTGTGCAGAGAAAGCTTTTAGGAAGACAAAACGCGACCGTGCAACGGTTTCCATTAAAATATGTTGAGCGATTTTGCGAACGGCCGCCGTCACGGGGGAGACGTGTTCGTGTTTTCGAATAAAACGACGGTGTGATTCGCTGTTTATAAACGTCTCGAACTTTTCTTTTCCTCTTTTTCTTCCCTTCCCCCGCCGCGGATTAATTTTTTTCCCCTTTACTGTCCCGACAACGTTTCTCTCCCCTTTCCGTACTACACATTAGAGTACTTTTACATTAAACCCGTTTTGCCGTCGTGCAATTCGAATTTCATACAACATCACGATCTGGTTTTTTTTAAACCTACTCCGTCAGGTCGGAAGATTTTTAATATCGACGTCGTATTAATGCGCACATCTTATGTTTACCGCGTATCCGATGCGCTGGGATTTTTTTTTCATCAGAAATGTTCAATAAAAACGCTGAAGACTTACACGTATCATTATTGCATTATCTTAATAAATGCTTATAAATCTAGTGTAAACCTGATTGCAATAAAACGAAACGAAATAATAATAATTCGTTCGTTTATGTGAGATTTTTAAAGGTACAATATGGAAACACCATTCAATACAAAATTTATTGAAATACGTTTATACAATACAACTTATGTGAATATGTTCGTGAATCAGATGTTGCAATATTGAAAATAAAGTATTTATTTGATATTCAAAAATATATTATGCCTCCACAACATTCGCGAATGATGGGTGTATAAACATATTACAGTAGACTCTTGGTAATCCATCGGGTTGATAATAACAGTACGACTCGTTATCCGACAGCATATTTTCTTAAAATTTTATTTTAAAACCAACCTTTGAAATAAAAAACAAAAACAAATTGATTTATTTTTAGACCTGTGTGTACCAGCAAAATAATCTTTTATGTTCGTAGTATGTCATTATTTAATATGTACTCGTATTGTTGATAAGTTTTAATAAAATAAATTACATTTTTTTAATAAGTAAAAATACGTTTTTATGAGAAATTCCATTAATCCAGCGATTTCGTCAATCCGACATTCTTCTGGTCTGAGATTTTTCGGATTATTGAAAACCTATTGTAATAATAATGTATTATAATAATGTGTTATTTTTGGGATATATTAATAGCATATAAAACGAGATATTATGACTTCAATGAACTTTGAATTTTGATTAGAGTGTAGTGCCTGTTCGATATAATGGAGTGTTATAAAATAATTACGTAGAGCACAAATATTGTAGTGCAATTTCTGTGATTTAATGTATCTACATATATAATATGAAATGTGACGTTTATGGTTTTCGGTTTTCGTGAGCACTTAATGAATGTATCGAAAAAGGCGTATTATTAATATGTTGTAAAGAAAATTGCTTAATGTCATAATACTAGATTTTAATGACACGATTTCAAAATACGCCTTTACGTTTCACTCGATTCAATTATAGCGGATGTTTTCGCTCGAGCCTCCCCCTTGCCTTTGTCAAAACAATTACATATATATTCGTATCCAAAATATTTCAGAAGATCTAGCGTTTATAATGATGTACATACTGAGGTTTTTTTCACGAGAAATATATCCGCTAAACAGGTTAGGCATATTTTTAGACCGACGTTTTAAAGATGCATATTCCAGACTGTTGAAATCCTCTATGATAATATAATTATTTTTGCCACGCCATTACCGAGTCAAAAGTTGAAAGTTTATGATAACATATTTTTGAAGAACCCTCGTTTTCATAATTTTTAATTTTACAGTTTTATATTTTTAAACGATCGCGACAGACATTATACCGTTGTTATTAAGTTAAAAACAATATCATTAGTCACTCGTCACTCGTCCGTGGAACATCAAATTTTTGAATTCGGTAGTATTATTTCATGTAAAAACAAAAAAAAAAACGCTGGCACCGAGGTACGTCCACGTGTTTTTGAAATCAGATTAGACACAGCCGTGAAAGTACTTATAAACGCCTACTTAACGGTAAAGTAAAACACGAATATCGCGGACTCTTATCGAGCTTATTACCGCAACAGACGAAGTACGACGATGGTTTTTTGTCGTTTCTATGCATATGTTCGCCGTGTGATAAAATAAAGTAGTATGTCAGACTATATCGACGGTGTCTTGTTAAAAAGACGCATACCACTAAGAATCAAAAAACATTTTTTCGTTATCAATACATTCAGAAAAATCAGGAGTACGAACTGGTAAAAAGGCACAATCGACAACGAATACATGATATCTAGACGCCCTTTTAAAATTGAATATTTGATTGGATTTTTTTTTTTTTTTATTTGGTGAATAAATGTAAGATCTGTAAACGAAACGTAAACGCTAAACGTTATGTAAAAATGTAAATTACCACTGTACTGTTGAACTACGATGTCGATCGAATAGCGATTAATCAAAAAGTTTGACCACTCAAATCAAATATTAGAATCATTTGCACACAAACCATAGATTGATAAAGCTCAGGAAAAGAATGATATTGATTCTTAAATTGTTGTTTTTATATAAATATTTAAGTATATTCAATCGTTATCCATACATAGTACAACGATATTAAATATTTACATGCTTTATTTTCGAAATTGATGAATATCTACAGGATTATAAATCAAGGCTTTTATTCGCTACGTCGTAAATTATATCAACTAATTGCATAATATTATGAAAAGGACGTTTCGGATTGGTGAGCAATGCAATGGTTATTAAGCATGCGAATAAAACGGTTTAATTTTAATTAATCACAATTTGATTTATTTATTTTTTTTATTTGACACAACTGCACGCCTAAGTCTTTGCTTTTTTTTTCAAAAACGATATGATATAATTATTAATTGAGTACGCCGTCTTTATATTATACGAAATAACTTAAACAAGTTTTCTCTTCTGAACCCTCCAGGCGGTATACATTTTTCCCTATAGTGAAGATGTGCTGGCAATATTAAATTAAAAAGCGAAATTATTTATTTTTCGATAGAGCAAATCATATTTCGGCTTTATCACGTCATCGTCAAAAACTGTTTGAGCATAGAAAAAAAATTCGTTACGACACAAATTAATTCTGATTTTCTATCTCAAATTACGAGCAATTCTCCGATCCATTCTCTTGGATACTTTAATCAATATTTACGTCGTTTACACTCGCGATGTAATTAACTATTATATGAGGGCTGTGATTTAGACGTGTATTTATTTTTTTCTCTGACCCATAAGCATGAAGCTCTGTAAGGGGAAAATGTATTCTCGTCAATGTTGATTATTTTAATGTAATTAACTTATTATGCTTTGGTTAATCTTAATTTTTTTTTTTTTAGCCGTTTTTCCCATTGTTTTACCTTTTTATCCTGTTCAATGTGATAAATATTCAAGCAACATGTCGAATGTATATATATATATATGCGTACGAGTTATGACTTTTACGGTTAAAACGTTATATTTTTTTATATTTATTTTTTTTTTTTTTACTACATTTTCAAATCACTTTCGATTAGCACCAAATTTCTCAAAATCTAATCTACAGCGCATATTCGAAACGTCAAAGTCGTTTTCGAATTCCTTATTTTTTGTTTTCCCCCGTTTTTATATTTTTGTTATCTTCTCGTCCTCTTTCTCTCTCTCTACGAAGTCCACCCGAACCGGGTCCACGCACATCAAACTATAATTTACACTCGCGCGACGTGCATACCGTTTACAGCGCTGTCTCGACGCTCGCGGCCGGGCGACGGTGGCCATCGGCGGTCGAGGGTGTTAGGGGAAAGGGCAGCGTGTAATAAATTATCCCCCTGGCCGACCGAGGGCGCCGTACATATTTGAATACCGAAGAACGAAGTCATTCCTCCGTCCGTTTCGGTTTACAATAAGAGGGATGGCCCGGAGCCGTTCGCGCGAAATAGGTCATGGGAAAACGACACGAAAATACAACGTGATGCCGCGAGAAAAACAACACCTTCCTTACCGTCCGTACGCGAACACATATTCATTGGCTGCCGTAAGGCAACACTAACGCGCTCAGGTTCGGAGAGACGCGAGCGCGATGGTGTACGTGTTATTGCATTCGTACGGCTTGCGTCAATAAACTAATAGACGCGTTGTTATTAATGCGATGTCAACGTAACGGACGGGCGCGTCGGGGTGGGAGGGGGAGGGGGTGAAACGAAATAATACATTTCACCGATATTCCGAAAGTGTATACGAATATCACATCATAATATATCATGTATATTTATATGCAGCTGTGTACGGTCGACGTTCTCTTTTCGCGCGATGTCAATTCCGGAACGACGAGACGAAATAAAATATGTCAAGTATACTATATATATATATATATATATATATATATATACATGGGTAGATATGAACGTCTCTTTCGTACACATCACGTATCGGAATCTCACGCTACTGCGATCCCCTCGAACTCGTCCGTCTCTCAGGGCCAGAATTAATCTTATTGTATGGTTTTCGTTCGAACGAGTTACGTTTTTCGCAAACATATCGTATAGCGAGTCTTATTTAATGAATTAACGAACTATCATTCTATTTTCGTGTTCATTTACAACACAGGTATCTCCGTTAATATTTATTCTTGTATAATAAAGTTTTAGATAAATGAAAAATCAAATGTATGAATATTAATACTATTGTTAAAAAATCAGATCATTTTGCATTATTCCTCGAGTGGTTTTCTTTTTTTCTTCTTCGTCGTGAAGACTCTGGTGGTCAGATAATTTATTAATGAAGTGGTTGTATAAAAAATTTCCCCCTGTCATTCGTTGTATTGGTTCATATTTAAGTAATCGAGACATCGAATCGAACTATATAGCCTGTGGTTGGTCTTTTCCAAAAATCATGTATGTTTTTAAGGGTTTGCAATTGTCTCTGATATATCTCCCATCAAAGTTATATTAGAACAGATATAGAATGTTCCAATAAAAATATTTAGTTAAAATCTTTTTTGGCCATTTTGGAAGATATTAACCCAAGAATACGCTTATCATCGCAATTTGTTGCGGGTATCACGAGTTTGAAAAATGTCATTTGATAAGCATTTTTTTTCAAAATGTCAAACACACTTAATCCCGATTATTCAAAAGTAATGCAAACACGTCCTGCTTATTAAAGTTAACAATTATACGAACACAACGATTTTTTGCTTTCTGCGCTTAACATTTCTAGGACTTTTAATATGCTTTTTTTTGATATTTTTAATAATTTTGACTGTGACAAAGTGATTACAATTTTTCTGAAATCTAGCACTTAATATCTTTCCATAAATATCTTCCTAAATAATTTGAATGATTTGATATCAAACAGCCAGATTTTCTCTATTTTTGTAAATCAGATGTCACTTTTTGTCATTTACAAGATTGGACTTCTTGCTCGTTGTTTTGAATTCAATCGTTCCTTCTGACTGTAATATCTATGACGAATTTTTACATTTCCACCAACTGATGATGGATGATATCTGATTTTACGTTGTTTATCACTGATTGGACAAGATCTACTATAACTGCGATTTTATGGACGTCTAACACTTGTTTCTTGTTCGTTGAATAGTGAAAGATTACCATGTTTATTATTATCCATCAAACCATCAGAGTCCGATTTTCGATCTATAACAGATGTCTATGTGAAAATGTTGATACAGATTTACTTTCAGACGAGTTATATTTATTTACTTTATTTTAATGAAGTATAGATCTTATCAATCAACTATGAGACCTAGAAAGTAATTTAAGTTGTTCATACGAGGTATGAATGTAATGATATGATATAATATACAATATGTGATTCATAAGCAATAGGTCAAGTTTAACACTCTAAGTGATTGTTTTAGCCCAAATTATTTGAACGAAATTTAGTTCAACACGGTATTTTTAACTTACGTACACGTAGTCTTTAAGACGGGTTCGTACACAGAAGGTGCACCATGAAAAAACGCATAAGTCAGAATATATAATGTCTTAGAATAGTTAGCGAGTTGATCAAGAACGGACGATATATGGCGAAACGAGTACGTTTTACAAGATATTCGTGCAATTATAAATAAAAACGGTTACACGCTGAAATTGAGATATAAAACAAGGAAAACGATTATCAATTATTGTAAACCGTATAGTTAAAACGGCAAACGATTTACGTACGTAGGTCGTCAATGACCTCATTTGAAAAATCTCCAGTTAAGATTATTTTACAACCTGTAGCCGTGTAATGGTCCCATTTAAGCAACGACAATTAAGTCGGTTTACGACCAATAAACCGTAAGGTTTAATGGTATATACTAACCATCGTTACGTTCACGTCGTGCAAGATGCAACTCTCTAAAGTTATCTACTTTGACGAGGCAACCCCTTACGTGATGCATAACTTGTTCTATCGGCGATGAATAATTGGAGAGTTCCTGTTAAAATGTCACGACCCTCTTTGGGATAGTAACTCCTAGGCTGCGCATCGCTGGATAATGTCATATTCATCGCTGCGAATTGTTACAGTGGTATTACGTTATACCGTACCTTTCACGAATCGTTAGAAGTCTTGTTAGACGGTCGCGATATTCCGCTTTGATACATATTACAAATGACACCAAGTGCTCGGGATCTTGGAAGCAATACATAAAAACATGATACCCGTTGAAATATTATTGGTTTCTCGGCGGTGCACAACATCGGAACTAATAACAATATATCGATACACCTGTACCGTACGTTCATACGTTCCTAACCCGCACTATTCGAATCGAATTCGGCAGGTGTTGCACATATTGAATTGGGTAAAACGTAATTACATCATATTATGTATGTTTATGTACGAATTTAACATCGATGAAACATTATCAGCGCGTAGTTGAGAACTAAGAAGTTGACAATTACCAAAAGTCTATATATCTATTTTAACATTATACATGTAGTTTGTAAGAACTTGCGAGTGAAAATTTACAATTTCCAAGACTTCTTACTCCAACATTTGTAAGGTTAGCTGGGAAATTTCATGTAGCCCATTTGAATATTCTCAGTGCAGTAGAACCAGTGCTAAACAATAAAAGTTTACGGGAGTTTGTAGATGACTTACAAATTAAAAATTTTCAAATTCTTTCAAAATCTCGGTAAATTCGTATGTAATAATATAAATATTATTATAATACCCCAGTTTTCACCGCACGCTTTATAAGTCTGTAAATTAATATTCGATACTGTTTACGATTATAACTGGTTGAAGCATACTTTCACGTCACAGCTGGTCTAGATCCTATTTAAAATATTCGAGACAAAACAGCGATCTATATATATATATATATATATATATATATATATATATATTGCACCGTAATATTATATTAACTAAAAGCAATATTGGGTAAATTTTTAATGAGAGAAAAATATATTAAAGAAGCGATAAATATCCTACACTCAGACCCAGTATTTGCTGGCGAATTGATTTTCTAAAAATTAATTAAATTTTATGTATTAATTTATAAGGTTTTTTTCACTTTTCGCTAAAAATCAAACTCAATATAGATTTATATAATATTATGTACAGTAGATTTTTAATAATTTAAAATTAATGTAGACCAGTGCAAAGACTAAAAACTCACTGTTTATGTTAATTAACTAGAAATAATTGTTAAAAAAAAATTCAAATTAGACATTAATCTTATTGAGAAAAATGGTAGTAATATTAAAACAATAATGCGTCAATGTAGATGGGAAATATATACTATATTACATTTAAAAATTAAAAATATGGAGCTTAGATATTTCGGTGCGTTTAAGTGAAATTGACTCGTGAAATCAGTCTCGTGCTAGAAAACTGTATTGACCGTAAAACGGTGAACTTTTCCAACCATATTCACTAGTTCACTGCACCCCGTGCATCTATCCAAACGAGATCGATAACGGTTATTTCCCGAATGATTTTTTACCGGTACGGGTAAACTTTTGGTGGGTGCATGAATATCATAATAATCGTTTGTGCCAATGAGTAAACTCACATTTCATATAGTTCACCGTCACGACTGTTCATTCGCATACGTTACGGTATCATACAAAATCAAATCAACGTGGCACGCACAAAGTACAGAGTATGGGAAATGGAATAATAATATCACAATACGATATACGAAGGAACAAGAACAATGAATACATATATCAATCAACTTATAGAACGATTTTTCGACTGGCACTCTTTTTATTTTTTGGAAAAAAGTATTATCATCGAACGGGCAACAAAATCTTATATGGTCTTATATAATGTTTCGATAATTCGCTTCACATACATTATTAGATGTGGCATACAGTGTGAAATGCGTCCGTTTCAAAGCCTTATCGGATCGATATTTATAAAAAATATTTTCTTTTACTTCGTTGGTTTGTTGACCAACATCCTTTTAGAAACGTAAAAGTTCACGCAGAAAATAGTCCGCAGGGAATCGTTTTTGCTGTCGTTCTCAAACAGGAGATATTATTATTACACTACGTCCAAAAATCCCATGGATTCCAAAAGTTTTGTGACTTTTTAAGCCAAACTGTCTGTCCTTTCACACGCTTATAATCCCTAAAACGAAGATACGATGAAATTTAACGAAATTTCATGCTTATCCTATTCATAGACTTTTTTTTCTTACATCGCGTAATTTGTTTAGTCGAACATATTTTACAAACATAATAGTTGTTTTATATCTCACACTTTATGAATAATATTGCGCGGAGCAGTTTTGATTGGACAGCAAAAATAAATATTCTGTTCGATAAATTGAAAATACACAGCTGTCAATGTTTGGTGTTTAATTAACCGATCGTGTATTACAATAGAAGAAGAAAAACCTTTGCGTCAGTACAAGCAATGTCATCATCACTCAGATCAGTTTAGGACTTACTTCAAATAATACTGTAAAATTCATAATGGATTTTATTGTTCTTCATACATTTTGAAAAGATTAATTAAAGTTTTTAATGAATACAAATTAAAAATTATTTATTTAAAACAGATGTTTGTAATTAAATCAAAAAAATTCAAAACATGTACATTCAAAGTCTCAACGAACATATATCATAGTTAAGAAGAAGAGAAAGAAATGTGTAAAAATATTATAATGTTACACAGGAATATATTTTTTCCAGAGTTTTATAACGCTTTAGTTTTAATAATGCACGAAATGTTTTCATGTGATCCCATAAATGGATTTATACTTGATAAAACTATAATAAAACTATAACCACCTTCCCTCGTTTATTTGTAATACTGCATGACAGTGTTGATATAGTGTAATTGTACAATTTATTTATTGTATTTATATAAATTATAATATACATGTATACATATTTAAATAAGTATAAATAATAATGAATATGATAGAGTTAAAACACATAGACGATAAAAAATGTAAGAATATTAATTTGGCTTGAAAATGTATCAGAATTAAATATATTCTGGATAGAGAATAATAAAAACAGTAAATGGAATTGACTGAAGGACTTTTGATTCATATATTTTATGATTGATCATGTAAATTATGTCCTGAAAATATACCCACAACTAAGTTCATATTATGCGATATTTGGAATCTGAACACTGCTGCTATCGACTATATTGCTTTTAATGCTTAAAAATAGGACGGCAAAATTAATCTTAAAAAAATAATAAAAATTAAGAAATTTTCAAAAGTGATACATTTTTAGAAGCAATAAAAGATGACATAATGTGTCAAAATTCGAATCGAAACAAATATGTTAATATAAAATTGTTGGAAGTATGAAAATATTTTGGTTTTTCATTAAATACAAAAACAAATTAAATAAAAATTCTTGCACGATAGTTGTAAAATATAATATATTCTATTACAAATGTTTATTATTTTATAAGTAAAAATAACCTTTATTCCTACATAAATAAATTGTCTTGTTTAAACTACAAAACTACTTAACTTAATTGTATTCCGTATTTATACTACTCATGATTAATACTTCAAATAAATAAAATCCTTTCCATTTGTATCGTAATCAACTGAAAGTGATCCTATTGAACCTATTATTGCAGAAATTCGTTTAAATCTACTGTTGTTTTTTCCGTTGTTATATCATCAAAGAATCTTTTCCATTATGTTATGTGTTTTCACTACACGACTAATCAATCGAATTTCGATCAGAGGTACGCCAAAACAGTAATACCAATTATACTAAAATAATCTTAGGAACTCTCACCAATAGTTCTCTTGAAACCCAGCAATGTTCTCAACGTATATTGATATTATCCCTGAACAATGGAAAACTAACTGTTCGCTAAACTATACCATGCAAATGTGTGTAAAATTAATGAACTGGTGTGTGAAGTACAAATTTACTTGTCCGTAAATCGAATGATATTATGTATATATATATGTGTGTGTGTGTGGAAGTAGTACAATTATTGCTATCGAACGTTCGCGAATTGTAATACGATTAAACTACGGAACGGTAGTAGCGAGCTTACGCAAGAATATGTCGATTTCGGTGTGCTTTAAAACTACTTAACGCGAGGAACACAAAGTGGTGTGTACACCGAACAGATATAATTAATATAAACTCGGCGGTTTGGAAGCCACAAAAAAGTGAAATACAAAAAAATAAAAACAAATAACTCGGGTTAAATTTGTTTCATAATACTACTATGGTATCGATATTTTCAAAATAAGAATTTCATATAGAATAAATTATACTTCACTCATTTAAAAAAGTCTTTGATATTATCTCTTCCACACCACATTTACATGATAAATGGTTATAAATGATAACGTAATTTTCCACGGTTAGGAGAGAGCATGTCATTAAACATAAACATATATTAAATATACACGTCTCGGAAAACAAAATAACTCATTGGTACTAATAATACGAAATTTTAAACATTAAAAATTTGACGGGAATTTGTTATAGAAGCGAGCAGGATGCAGAGTTTTCTAGTTTAATCATATTATATTGTTTTAGGTGAATAGATTTTGGTAGTTAACAAGCAATACAAACTAATAATTTGGGGCAATTGATTATAATGTTTTCAGTTTCGGACGAGTCTATTGTATCCTTCAGTACAACAGTGTATAATTATAATTATAATTCTATTATACACACGTATGGTGGTTACCAACGCTCTACTGAAAACATGTTGATTGTTTACTAAAAATGTATCTCAACGTCATAGAGGATTTCAGCAGCCTTCGACTACCAATTCAGTGTTTAATTATGGTGTGTATCACTATAGTAATAATGGAGTATAATATACTCATTATACATTACATATTATCTACTATGAACTATCGTGTCGTACGTGACGCTTCTAATTTTTCTTTCGTGTAGTACGCTTTTTATTCGAAATACTTAGTAAAAAAAAAAAAAAAAACAACAATCAATGCGTTGACTGAACATTTGGTACGAAATCCGGATTTTTTTGGGTACGGGATACAGGAATCTTTTGTTGACGCCGATCGGAACGATTCGCTACAGAAATAACCAAATGCAAATCATATCGTGTTAGTTTTACAGCTTTTCAAAATTACATTGTGGGCGCGTTGTGATTCGTGAATAATCAGTTGTATTTCGTTGAAAACATTAATCATCAATAAATGTTGTGCACATTTTGAGCGGATCGTTTGCTGCATGCCCTCCTCTCGATTTCGATTCTGAATGGTCGACTCGCGTTCTTTGCAACTTCCACCCGGAATACGATTGAAATTTTAAACCATATCCCGTCCGACAAAGGGTATAATGATGTAAGTTTCATCGTTGCATTTAAAGGCGTTTCTACGCGCTCCAGGCGTCGTAACACGGCTACTTTCGAATTCTCGTTAGTTCGATATTCGCTATTGGGAAGAAAAACACCCGCAAAAGCTTACTGCAGTTCAGTTCAAGAATTGTGTTTTCGCTCCTTCGAAATAAAGTCTCATATACGTATATGAAAAGATTAGAACGTATAAAATCATAAGACAATTGTTTTATTCTCAACATTGTAATAACGTCTCTATCTAACTCAACTATCCTTTAGTACCGTTCAATCAGCGATAGCGTATTAATAGTTCAGAATTGTATACTAAAACAAGATTTCCGTATGACCTGCCAAAGGACAAACGTTCACTAATGTCAGTTATCGTAAATTTCTTACTAATTTGAGGACCACACGATCTATATAAAACATAGTCTCTATTCTGTTTTTGTCATGGTAAGACCCCCCCAAAGTATTAACAGAATATGTTGTGCTGGGAATAGTTCGTGACTCGACGAATACGTCAAACGGTGTAGTCCATAAGAAAAATATCGGAAAACAGTTATCTGGATCGCATAATAATCACCGTGCATATAGTAGTGAGTAATTAATATGAAAAGGGATATTTTTTTCCGACACGTTTTTGTCTTGAGATTTTTGTTTTAATTATGTTCCAAACACAGACAACGTTACATGGATATTACGTCGAAAGGTATTTTATTTTTTATTTTTTGTTTAACATAACGTATTTTTCGCACAATGTCTGAACTAAAGTGCATGTAGGTGTTGTGCGATGAAAAGGGTTTAAGGTGTATTTGACGATAGTACGCTGCTCGCCGAGCTACATTGATTATAAAAACGGACCACAATGTTGCGTTAAAACAGAGCCGAATATTTACCGTGCACAGCTACAGCGGGTTGTCTTCAATAAAGACTAGTAATTTGCACAACCCGTTATTCCACGCGTGCCCGTGTTTATCGCGGCAGACAAAACGTTGGATTTCAACACACCGAATGCAGCAACGATAGTAACACGCCGATCGCGGTCGGATTGTTTTGTACCGAATGGTTTCCGCTTGCTTAAAATATGAAGATCTACGTCGCACGAGTAATCGAAATCGATCGCGTGTGTCACGCGATCGTTCGGTTCGCCCAACGCGTGTGCAATGCGTTAGCGATTCGGTAGAACAAATACCGAGTCGTGGTTTGACATGTTTGGATGTCAATCAAAAATCAAAAATTCGGTGTGTGTACACCTGTTAGCGTTCTATTTGCCGACCATTACGCGGCAGTGCGAAACGGACAGGCGAACGGTTTGCGGGACGCCGAGTTTCAAACAAGTGACGCGACGGCGAACCGTACGCGTGAACAACAACTTACGATTTTTTGAACACGCGCACCCCTTTATCTTTTCCACTCGCTCTCGCGTCGTTCGTTTCGCCACGCATCGGAATTCGGAAAAAACAAAAAACAAAAAATCAGGTAAGCGTGCTCGAAAATACGTGTCCCGTCCAAACACGTGCCGGACTTGAACACATGTTTCCGAGTGAAACAAATGAAAACGGATATGGTCGTCACCGACCTCGACCGTGCACGCGGAATGACGCGAGTGCCAGACGTGACACGTGCCGGATGCGAAGGCGGTGCTACGAGTTACATTCGGACGTTGGCCATACGATTGTTCGCCAATCCGTCGTGTCGAATGACAAACGTTCGTGTCCAACGCCTACGTCGGAACGATTCCCGCTGAAAGCCTGTATTTTCTATCCCCGTCGTAAGGTTGTATCCAACGTTGCGATTCGTGACTGGTCAGCGTTCGGTGTACGGTTACACGATGCGACGCATGTGTACTCCTGTATCCTGTCTTGAATCACTGTTTTCTACTTCTGTTTAACGACAACCACGTCCATCACCTCCTCACACGTTTTGTTTTTCTGCTGTATTTGGCGAATTAATAACTTATCGGTAGATAGTAAAATTACCATGGCAGCAACTGAAACCACGTGATCCATTTTTTTTTTTCTACTTATTATCTTTAAGTTAAATTGAATTTTCAAACACTAATAAATTTGTGATAAGACTTTTTTTTTACTGAAGTAGCAAACGGTTGTGCATATGTTTTTAATATTTTTCCATATTTTTCCATATAAAAGTTTTAGACTTACTTTTTCCTGATATTTCGACCTCTCCTGGCCTAAACAAGTCACTGGGCGAGGGTAAATGTCAACGAGGAGAAAAAGGAGACCCGGTCGCGCATGCGCATTGTTCCGCACAACGTATTGTAATGTACTTTTACATTATTATGGCATGTATAAAAGCGCATGGCTAGGGGAAAAGGATTTAATTTGAGTGTTTGTACGACGACGAACATCGGGTATCTCGCTTGAACGATGTTGACCGTTATCGTTCGCGAATAATACGAAGAGAAAAAATGAAAACCGACTAATATGATGTAATAGTATAATGGATAACAGTAAGACGAACGTGTTCGACGAAAAAATGGAACAACGGTTTTTTCTGCTTCAATTTTCTTGAATTTTTTAAAACAATTATTTCCGTTTTACCTGCATTTGATAACTTGGTAAATTTGTTAGAATATGTAAACTAATTATCCACATAAAACCATATTTTTCAGTATAATAATATTTATTTATTATACTTTATGGATAATATTATTTCAATATTAAAGTATGCCATCATTAACGAAAATGGTGATCTTACACTTAAAAAAAATAAAAATAAATATGTGTCAAAATGACAGATTACTCGAGCAAAGATTTTTTTCACTACATTTTATGGTTTGAAAAACATAAGGAGAATTATACGTAATACATTTATCATATGTTGACAACCAAAATAAGCAATGATAAATAATATATTATTGGAAAAACAAAATAGTTTTTTAAACATTTATATTTTGTAATGGGTTATATTATAAACCTAATAGATAATTTTAATTATATAGTAATATTTTCATCATTTTTAATAACGTCGGTATATTAATGTGGCATTATACGTTTGTATAGGGTTTTTATTTCTCATTATTTTTTTTATTATTTAAAAAGAACTTGTCAGCAAAAGCCTCACAATAGGCAACAAATCATTCATATCTCACTCCTGAAGAACGTATTAATTAATTCTTGGTGAATGCTTAGTAATATTTTTGCTGACATAGCCTTCTTGTCTCAAATTTTTGAGCGATATAAATATATATATTTATTTAGGTTGTTATAGTCATTGAATGTATTTAAATTTATTTATATGTCAACGTACTGTATATGTTTCCATAGGAAAAAAATAATACACTTAAGAGCAATGTTACAAACTTTCAACATAAAAACTTAGATTTTTGAGTGTGGTATCTATATAATTCAATTATGAAACGGTTCTAAAACCAGCGCCAGCCAATTGGACATAAAAAATATCCTAGTTTTTCATTTTTTCCAACGAAAATTTATTTTTTGTTTTTATCAAGTGTGTTGAGGAAAAAACCAGCATGAATTCCAAAGCATCGAGGACAGGCGATATTAGTTAGAGGAAAACCCAGGTTCAAGGTTCATAAACGGGAGACAAAAAAAACTTACATCAAACGAAATTATTCGCGAAATAGAACGCTGTTATTGTTCGGGGAAAAAAATGTGTCGGCGCAATCAGAAACGCATTACGACGCGACCACACGCATTTTGATTTTTAAAAACAGCCATTTATATAATTTAAAAGTCCTGTGTAAAATATTTACGCTTTAAACGTAAGCGATTTGACTGTCCTCTCTCTTCTCTCCGGCCACATATGATCGTACCCCTGGATGACCATACTACTATATACTCGGTATTTGAACGTGTTTACCGAAAACACACGTGTTCGAGCGTGGTTTTCCATACACGTACACTGTCACTGCACCTGAGCTCGTATTATTATTATAATCGTTGTGACGGTGTCGCATACGAATCGGTGAATTATCAGATTCAAACGCGAAAGAAAAAGAGAGAGAGAAAGAAAGACATAGGAGGGGGGAGGGAGAACACGTGAGATGAGTTGGATGAACACGAGTTAAAATTATTTATGGAGAACAGAAGAGAATAAATCGAAACTAGATTTTAATCGGATGGTTTTTGCTGAAAAAATAATACGGTGTAATACACACGTACAGATACTTAACGTACAAAAATTATATTTCAATCGATTAACTATTATGTGACTTCTAGGTAACGGAATTGATCCGAAATCCATGAACCACGTATTAGCAACGCTGTTATTATTTTGAAAGTATTACGTATCATGCCACGGATGTAATTATACGAGTACAATATCCTCTACATGGTATCAGCTGCAAGGACGTATTTACATGTTTAACGCTGATAGGCCTGATAAGATCGCCACTCTAAACGGCTAAAATACAATAAACATCGTATTTCATAGAACGACTCATTTTTAAAAAAAAATTTTAAAGTACTAGATTAAAATTTCCAGTCTCCGGTATTTTTATGTTTTTGACCTGTGCACTGATAATATTACTATAATTTAAACGATTTAAATGAATATCTTGTTATGGGATAGACTCGTTTCCAGATTTTTGCATATGATTCGCAAGAATCAGGTAACATATTTGAGTTTAAATTATATTTGTTCTTAATGTCCGAAAATATTGCTTTCGAAGCACAAAGGTCAGTTCATTCATCAAGGAAATAAAAATGTAACTTTAGTTTTGCAGTCTTTTGCATTTTCAAGATTTTTTATTAAATAGAGTAAATACTAATATTATTATTGCATTTTTATGTTTTTAGTAATTTTTTCTATATAAATGGATAAATAATTTTTTAAAAATGTAATCAAAATTAATTTATTCTTATATTGAATTCTTACGAAACGATAAAATTATAACGAATGCGTAAATCTAAATTGTATATTAATTTTTTGGAAACAATTTAGAGGATAAAAAGAGTATAGGAGAAGATAAATAATATAATTATGCGAATAATTAATAAGAGTATAAATTTATTTAACCACAAATAACATATTTCAACTTAAACTATAATTTTAAGAGCACTTTTATAGAAAAAGTCCTGTTACAAGTGCATTGAATCAAATTATTTTAAGGCAGTTTTCTTGATTTTTAGAGTATTTAAATCATTTCCTTAATATCAATATAATAGTTCAAATGAGCCGATCATTTAATAATAATGTTCTTTTAATATTTTTCGTCCCATAAAATGTGCATGTAAATACGTCACTTATCAGCCAATAAATGAAATATTTATAAAACCACGCAGCATGATATATCTATTGTTTAAATTTTATACTATATGTAAACGTGCGTGTGTGTGTGTATGTGTATTATATAGTATATATAAGTGTAGTGGCTCATAAGAATCCGGTACGTGGGTGCGAGATGGTAAGCTCACTATTCTTTGTCACAGCTTAAACTGTAATTAATGTTAGGATTAAACTCGCGCGCGCGTTAACTAATTATGGCGGTGGGAAACGTTTGAAACAATAATTTTCGCGTGCTAACCCTTTCGAATCGTAGGGTTGGAAGGGATTGGGGTTGAGGCGATCAGGGATGGTTTGCGAATACGACTATACTTTTGCATATATACATATACATACTAAATCTATTATACGCGGCTAAATTTACATATTATACCGCACGTATTTCGTATGATTTCGTATGTATCACGGTTCGATTGTTCTTGTCGTCATTCAGTCTCCGGTTCGGATGTACACGTGCCTCTACGTATAATATAATTCAGTGGTGTGCACATGTGCGTTTAATATGTATTATGTATGTACACCATTACGTGACTAATATACTTCGTTTTTGTTGCAGCTGTTTTATGGATAAAATAGCGGAGGCAGAAGCAGCAGCAGGACGCGATCGGACCGAAATTGAAACGTTTTATCGCGAAAACGATTCGGAATCTCAATAATGGCATTATTTAATAGTTCGGGTGAGCGTTTTGCACGGAAACACGTCACAGTGTCGAAGTTGTGAGGGGGGGGGAGGTGTTAAAGGAAATATTAAACCAACAAATTCCTTTACATGATGTATAGACGCCTATACCGTGTGTACAAACGTACGCAATACAGTAAAATGTTTATGGGATACGCGACGAGACCAGGCGGTTAACGAAATTGTCGTAGAATATTATTAACCATTCCTTATGTGTTAATGATCCGTGTTGTCATTTTCCGTGAAAGCACTCGGTTCAATATGACGATTATTCCGGTTAAAAAACTATAAAAAAAAAAAAACACCGACAAACGGTGTCATAAATATTGTGCAAGTACAATTGATAAACGTCGTTGGAGATTTTCATATTTTCCGCGTTCCGTGCGCGTTTTTACAAATTAACGTTGAACCGACGTGTAATCAAATCTTGCAGTAGGCAATGTATTGACGGTTTTATCTGTTCGTCTGTATAAACATAATACTGTAACGATGGTTGTAAAACTCAATTATCTATGTTAATTACTTTTTCCATTTAAAACGTTTAAAAATAGAGCTTGACGTGTTTCAACAATAAATTATTTTTCATATTACTTTCGCTTTACAAAATTTTTCCAAAATGTTCCGTTATTAATTTATACTGACACAACGCTATTATATTTCGCACTACCTACGTTAGTAGGTACTACTGATAATTAACAAAGAAAATGCATAAAATAATTATAAGATAACAACGAAATCTAAAAATTATAAATATCATTAAATTAACAACGGCATCCCGTTCATACTACTCCAACATAATAAATAATGATTAATATATAATATTATGAATTCCTTTGATCGATTCAAATGTACATTCATGTATCTGTGAGTATTTAGAAATAAAGTTGTTGCACACGAACGACTGCGAACTACGGTATGTAATTATTACTTAAAAAATTAATATTTACATTATATACTAGTTTCATAACCAGCTTCGCACTAAACAATCTTGACAGGAACATTGTTTTTAACGGATTATTTTCACCTTACACTATTTAAAACTTAGTTTGGTGTAACTTTTGGTTTTCCGTCATAGAAGCATCTATGCCGATGCAAATATTATTTTTTTTTAATTTCTTCTTACTGCACGTCTAAAGTATTGGAGATACCACTATGTTAAATTTCAAGTTTATAAATCTCATCGTTTTTGATTTTTAGAGATGATCAATGATCGAGTGGTATTTGCATTTTATTTTAAATAAATATTTATTTATTTATAGCAATGTTGACCGGCAAGAACATTATGAGTGCTCAAATTCTTTTGGATGTTACTTACTGTAGAAGCTATGCCTTTTTTAGTTTAAATAAATCAGAAATCAGAAATAACGGTTAAAATGATAATTGCTGATGTATTGTAATAGGTAAATATTAAATATAACCATATAGTCAAAAAACGTAGTGAATATCGTTTTTTTAGGATAACATAGTTGCTCTAGAATAATATTTTCAGTAAAATAGATACGTTTACCATTTTCTAGGTACACACCGAGGTGTATGACAGTGAGGTTCCGTATAATATTTTATTAACAAAAAACCAACTACTCGTTCGGGCCTTATCAGATATACTGATTCTTCCCTTTCCTTTTATTCTCTATACAAGTTATCTTATGCTATTCTACAAGGTCTAATCTATCTTTGTACATCAAGATCGATTAAATAACTTAGGAATGCATAAAGAACATAGGTAGAAACAATTTTTGTGTTTTATAGATATACATTCAGTTAGAAATCAATACGGTTTTAGAAAATCATAATTCATCTAATGGAATGGTTAGGTACTAATCATCATCTTATGTTTTTATTTAACGGTAGGTATGTATTTATCCCAAGAAGAAGGAAAGAATCATTTCGAAATACTACAATTGTAATTTTGTTTTATTTTTTTTTTTACTCAATATCTGTTTTATTTATTTTGTATAATAAAAATAGCTTAAACGTTACAAATAGATTATTTATTGTATTTATATCAATTAACATTTTAGCTTTAGCATTACTTTTTATTTCTCAATTGCGATTTTCAAAACAATTTTCCGATTGTTTGTGCAATGACTTTTTAGTTTTTAATAAAATAACCATAGAAACGAACAGATTCCATGTTTTGAAAAAAATAATAAATCAAACAAAAACAAAAACGGTCATACTGAAATTAAACTTCAAGAGACAAGCAATCAGTTTTCATTTTTCCCTCTAACTTCTCTCTAATATTATTTTTCTCTTCCTCATTTTTTTTTTATTGAAATATCATTTAAATACGCATTTAATCGAACGTTGTCGGTAAAATAAAACAACCGCGTGTCAGCTGCACATACCACCGCAGCAGCCGTGTAATTTTACATTGGACGCGAGCCAAAAACCAAATGGGATTTCTTAAATCTTTCAGAAAACAGAAGAAAATTTGTAATAATCTTATTTTTGCAAAGATTGCCAATTCGCTGTCCACCCACGTAACCCACGGGGCGGTTAATAGTTAGACTGAATAGTTGTATTATAATTTAAAACATAATAATACAGCATGGATTACGGAAGTCTCGTGAGTCCTCCAGGTCTTTGTCAGTCAAATCTGGTCACGCAACTCGGGGAGAGCAATCGAGTTTTAACGCACATGAAGTGGTCTTCTATCCAGGATAAATGCTACATAACATTCTTTAAATGATCGATCATTATGTTCACTATGAAACAATAATCGCCGTTGTATTCTTTTGCACGCGAAAAAAACTCAGTCATACGATTATTACGCAATCGTAAATACACGGCAATTCACAATATTATGCATATTGTCGTGACACGAAACACTGTCGTAATCTACCAATATTAGTGATTTTACATAAATGCAGATACTTAAAAAATTTCTTAGCGGGATTCTTGGATTTTAAACTCTGAATTTGCTATAAAATAATTCTAATACACTGTTTCTAAATCCGAAATCCGAGGAAAACACATTGTAAAATTTGAACTATGAACCCAGAATGTAGATTTTTCCCATCACTTACTTACATATTACATTCTATAGCACGATTGGTATTGATACTATATTTCAGCGAGTTTAGCGGACACAAGGTAATCAATTATTATTACTGGAAATGTTGTGTGTGCGTGTGTGTGTGTGTGCGCGCGCGCGTGTTGAATTAATATTAAGAAAAACTAAGTAAAATAATTCCTCATATTGTTCCATATGAGCGTGCTCAGTGAAGCCATAAATCAGTCGAAATACTTCAAATTCAGAACTACAAAAATATAATATGGCGTATAGCTTGTGAAAAAATAATTCGATCACTACATGTTGAGTGTATCGAGAGTATAAGTCAGTGGTAAAAATTTCAAAATAAATATGCATGGATACAGAGATCGAGAACTGGATTGAAAAAATTACATGACCAATCATATGTAATACTATTCTGGTAGTCAATGTTTTTGTGTATAATAAAAAATTGTACAAGCAATTATAACAATGCATTAGAGAAATTGCATGTGACCACCCGGGACTCTAGCATCTATGCTACATATGTATAACTTATGAAGCCACTCACTTCATGTACGAGCCGAAAAAATATATTTACTGATCCCCTAGAACTAAATGTAAAAATTATAAATATACTTTACAGTAAAAAAAAAATATGAAACTAAACGACATTGAGAACAAAAACAATAAATTTACAATTTTTGTTATGAAATATTATCGTTCATTCGAAATTCAAATGTATCCAAAGGAGTTATATTCCGAATGCATTTGCAAATACATAATGTTATTAGCTCATCAAAAATTTATAAAAAATATAGTGAAAAGCATTTTTTGAACAACTGTTTACCAATTCCTCGTAATAACAATGATGATAGTAAAAACTGTTAATTTTTTTTTATCAAATGTCAACAGATGATACATTTTTAATCAAAATAACTCAAGCAAACATTTTTGAAATTGTTCTTGGCAATCTTTGTGAATAATCAAAAATTCTGTATGAAAATTTTCAGAACACGATCGCTATATATTTTTAACTAAATCAAAACGAGTATTCTATGAAAAAAAAATTAATCATTGCTATAGTTTGATGAGAAATTATATTATCGTACAGAGTTCACCAAGAGTGTACCTACTAATCCCTAAAGTATCGATATATTAAAAAACACCGACAAAATTCAATACTACTTTTCGATGATTGTTTACTTGAAAAATTTAAATTTGATTTCAATGTTTATATTTTCGAATACCATTAAAATAACAATAAATTATTTTACTACTTTTGTTCTAGCTGGTCAAGCCGTTTATTGTACATGTATGTTAATAGCAATGTCAAACTCAATATGTTAAGGTACGACAGTGAAGAGGCAAATAACGCATTAGAGTGGTAGACAATAAAATAAGAGTTAACGTGTTCCGGTTTCATCATATTTCGGTTCGTTGTAAGTCAATTATAATATTATTAAAATTCGGTTTCGTCCCGTAGAGTAGTAATTGCTCGTATGATCTAATTATCTACGCGACAACACATTATTCGTATTTATACATGTTTTCGCGTTCCCAGATGAACAGTTTGCAAAATTGATCTGGCAGGAGGGTTTGTAGTTGACCCTTCCCCACGGTTTTACGATATACTATAGCATGTATAAATCGGTATCGAGTTCACGCGATACATTATCCTATAGTAAGCACAATGGTCCGCTCTCTATTTCCTAATTCCTTCCATCTGATACTCTGTATCTCGTACGCGATGATTGATGTGGATCTCATGCGGATGTTTGTGACCAGTCGAGCTTTTAGATTTCTGATGTTGATACGTATCACAACGTGCGCGTCGCCGCGCGGTATTTGCTAAACGGGACATGCAAACAACGTTGGATTCGGTGATGGACGTGTACGCACGGGCACTCCAAAAGAAAGCGACAAAAATGATATTATTACGATATCCGTAGAGCTGCAGTGAGATTAAAAAACGGCGATTTTGTCGACGGTGATCAATATTTTACATCACTAAATTATACGGTGTACGGTGCGAACTTAGTTATTAATATTTATTTTTTTTCCTTTACCCTCTGCGGCGCGATTCAACAATGCACACGACATACGCTCGTACACGCGCACACACATACTATCCATGAATTCAATAAAATGTACACACATACACGGTTTTTTACGATTTCGAAGTATAATAAATAAACGCGACCGGATAGGGGTGCACGTTCCACGTCACTCGGTTAGGAATATTTTTACTACTGTTTTGTACATAGATATACGGCATCGCGAGGTAAGTGAATGCGTTTTTCAAGTAGTTTGCCGGCGGTAAGTATTTGACGACTAAACCTATTACGCAGCAATGGCGACGTTGGGGCCCGAGACAGGGTTGAACAAATAACGTACGCTCAACGGTGTTTTGTTATTCGCTCGGTTTGAATATTTCACGAATTCGTTCGCAAAAAAACAACCGAATCATTCCGAACGGAAGATAGTTCGATTTCATCAAAGCCTCCCATGTCTAATTATATGTGTCCGCGTAAAAACATAAGTGTTTCGTCACGCGTCGCTTCGTACATGTAATACGGCAAAGCATTACACCGTCGACACAAGCGATAGGGTCTTATCCTTTTTGTGAACTAACACGCAGTAGTGTTCATAGTACTGTACCCATAGGCGTGCGCGAGGAGTTGACGGATATGCCCGGGTCCCGCCAAAATGTTGTAAATGGGACCATACAGTTCAAGTCGAAAACTGTGGGGCCCGTATTTTAACTGGTGTTACTCAGATCAAATGTAATTTATTGTAAAATATTTGGTAAAAAATGAATGATGTTCCGTAGTAGAAAAAATAAAACGAAATTTTCCAAATGTTCGTGCATAAACTCGTTATGATAGTATAAAAGATTGATTACAAAAGTACAAATCATTAACAATTGAAATTATCTGAGAAAAATATGCGAGATTCAAGAAAAATATTTTCATTGAAACTGATATACCACTATATCAAAAGAAAAACATTAAAGTAATATTTATTTAACTACTTGGACATTACAATTTATTGAATATACCTATACGTTTTGTTAAGATAGGATCCAAAACCAATGAAGGCATCCCCTGAAGTACAGGTTTGTGCACGTCTATGACTGTACCAATGCCTACGAGGAATAGTTGTGTCAATCGCGTACGAATGAAATTCGTCAAGTGGTCAATGCATAATATTATGCCTAAAATTACTACAATAAGATTATTGATAGTACGGCAGTTCCTTTCCGTTTATAATTTGTTTCCTATCAATATTAAAAAAAAAAACTCACCGTTTCCATTAGACATGTTCTCGCTGTCTGGTGGTCTAAGCCTATGGCTGTAGTGCTGAATCCTGTGTTGATGTATGCTGTTCAGAATGATATTGCTAGAAGTCCGTGACAGAGCTTGTCGTTGTCGAACGGCCTCTTTATAAATCCTGTAAAAATGAATCGTAAATCAGTTTCTACGGCTAAACATTGCAACGTAAAATGTTCTCTCGACGATGCTCGGAGCATTATTTTTACTTCAACAATTGCAAATGATGGTCACAGGATTACTATATTACTTAACAAGCGTTAACTGTGGTTTATGATAAGAACGTCTTATTGCGAAATTAGAACGGTACCAATTATAATTCAGAAGCCATTAGTTATACAGACAGACACGTTACTGATAACCAACCTAACTTGACCTGGTTTATCGGAATTCTAAACCGAAAGCATGTCGCTCCAGTTGCAATTAAAGTTTTGTCCCTCCCAAACGGCCATTGGTCACCTGGAAAGTGTCACCGACTCGGACGCGGAAATTAGAGCGGAATGGTTATCGGACTGTTACGTTGAGTTATACAAGTATCACGGACTGCTTGTAAAATATTAACTGCATCGATATTCCTTTTCGACCAGATTCAAACGTAGACCTCGACTTGTGTAATTCCAATGAAACAAAACAACAGAGGTCAATCAAATAGGTTAAAAGAAACCAAAATAGTACAGAGATGTTAGTGGTGCCGGTAATAAAGTGTGAGACACGTATGGACGCAATGGCGGGGAAAAAATTGATTCGCCATACGAGCAGTGCTATTCTGCGTCTTATCAACGAGTAGCTCAAATGTTCATCAGAATCTTAAACCGTTTACCCTTCAATGGGCGTACTAAACGACTTTAGCATTATCGGTATGGTTGCCAAGTCTTGGTGATTTTGGCAGTAGTAAATAAAGTATAATCCAACACGTTGTGGAGATTAAGGTAATAATTACGGCGGAAAGTTTGTTCGCGCATCCAAACAGATTTTTTTCGGAAAACAAAAAAAGGTTTAACCGTTTCATAGGGGAAAATACACCAGAGGTTTCGAATAAGTTCATGGGGACACCTAGAACGGGAGTTCTACGTGCGAGTAGACGGTCAGAACGTAAACAATGTTGTGTTGGATCGTCGCAGAGAAAGAAGTTCATAATTGGATTACTGTTCAAGCAGTAAACGCGATAATGATTAATCAACCGTTATGCACGAGAAACAAATCGCACAGACCCGGGCGACTTCGGCCACGCGGAAAACCCTTTAATTACGTATATGTGTTTATTATAATTTGTAAACAGTGTTTGGTTTATAACTCGAAGCGCCGAATTAACAATTAGGTCTCTTGTTCACGGCTCGGTTCGTTCAATAGGGCTTATAGTTCTTGATAATTTTTTAATCGTTGAGTCTTTATAACACCAAATCGGGTTTGAGTTATATTCAGCTCCGAAATTAGCGGTATAAAGTGTATTTTATCATGAAAACACAATACTCGAACCCTTTATTTCCAATGCTCTTATAAATTGTTTTGGAAATTTAGCCTTTACATGGTATATTATTGTTGAGTTTTTTTAATGATAATCGTACGATTCTGTATCAGTTTATACCTATACTTGTAAATGAGGTAAAATTATAATACTTGTTGCTCAAAAAAGTTTGCTGAATTATTATAAATATATACATGTTAACCGTAATGACATGAGAGAATGACATGAGGGTTGTCGGTGTGTGCAGAGGAGATGTGATTGACCGAGTAAAGTGGAGGTGTAGGACAAGGGTGGCCGACCCCAAATAGTTGGGAGGAAGGCGAAGTAGAAGAAGAAGAAGAAGAAGAACCGTAATCAATTTATATTTTAACTATGTTATACGTTTTTTTATATTTTCAAAGTGCTGATTGGATAATTATATACTTAAGTTTTTATTTTGTAGATTTAAGATTTACCAAATTTTATGATTTAGAAAGTAGAATTAGTCATTTTTATTATATTTTAGATGAATTCAATTCAAAGGTCGCAACTGAAGAGGAAAAAATTAGTAAAAATATTTTAGTAAAAAATGTTCTGAAGGATAGTTCATTTATAATAATAAGAACAAGAATTGTATGGTATAAATATTATACCATCTTTATGAATATTTTTTTATTTTTTTTTTCTGGATATTAACTATTCATTGAATATAAAAAATAAATTATATTTTTTAACAGAATTGACTTACTTTTATAGTTGTTAAAAGTTTAATATATCTTATATATTAAAATAAATAAATTTTATTAATTATAATTAAGTTTCTATATTAATCATTGAGAAAAACAATTTTTCGCGTTTAAGTCTAAACAGGCGCCACTGTTAATATTATGAACCACTATAAAATGTTACTTTCACTTATAAGCCTAGGACTATGTAAATTGATAGAACAGTTAAATCAAAATTATCGTTTTTCAGTTATGCAAAATATGAGTAAGGATAAAACATGTTTTCACGGACGTGTATTCAGCTATTAAAAATAAGTGTCTTAATACCTACCAAATTATAATTTAAAACTTAATAAAAAATAAAGCACCATAATAATATTTAATAATTTTATAAGAAATATAAATATTGTACAATTATTTAAATATTTATGTTAGTTTTTCATTTGTATAAAATATGAAATCGTTAAAATTAATTTTTTTTTTTTTTTTTTGAAACAAACGAAGCATTTTTATAGAATTCGGCATTGGTATTTTGGTTTGATACTCATGAAGTACAGATATATACTTCAATAATCCACGTCTATAGTGAATATTTATTATAATAAATCGAGTCGAGATATCGTACATTATAAAAAAAAAAAAAAAAAACGGTGTACGATAGAAAAATAAAAATAAAAGCTACAACTTTATTTCTAAGTAAAACATTGTAGAACCAGTAACAATAACAACAAATCGTCGAGACTATTCCAACGAGTATTCCATTAAAAAAAATGTCTAAAATGTAATGCATTACAATATTTAACTGCGAAAATATACTATACTTTTGAGAATGTAAAAAATATCATAGTAATTTAGTTGTTCTAAAAATATCGCGGTCATTGCTGTATATTTCAATATGAAAATGGAATCAACTTCATAATTTTCATTAAAACATTTAATATTAGTTTGGAAAAGGTAATAATTATAGTAAAATTTATAATCATACTAGTTATAACACATGGTTTCCTAAAAATATTCCAATTTAGTACAGTAGATTATATACTATTGATATATTATCTCCGGTTATTATTTTAACAAGGCATTAATTTACACTCTCGACGTATAACATATTTTAATATGGTTAAAAAATATTTTTAAGCTGTTTTTTTATTTCCCATAGAGGAGAAGAATATTTGTTCATCAAAAGAAATAAAATTTAATAAAAATCATAACCGATTAAACTAATTGCAGTATAACTATAAATAAGGTGGCATAGAATACACGAAACACGTGGCTTCAGTAAATGTCTATTCGCCAGAATTAACAAAAAAATGGACAGTAGTAGAACGTAAAATATCTATTATATACTTCATTGCATCATGTAAATCAAGATATATTGTGCTGAAGACTTTGAGTACGAAAAGTTGTAAAAAGTATTGAATTTACACATAAAAATGATTTGGTACATCTGTAATTCAAACGGGTTTTAGAATGAGTAGTTGCTGAATATGGTGATATTATTTATTTTCCGAAAGTAAAGTGGTCAAGTAAAAAAAGGCTAGTTTTGAAATGGTAATTTTACTGAAAAAATCGAAATAAAAAACGTTATCTCAGATAAGTGTATTAATGTATCAGAAATATCAGAAATGAAACGTTTTTTTTATGTTTTTTTTTTTTAGAACTCGTATTTATAACAACTTCACTAAGCTACTTGATTAAAGAAAAAGCAAGTCAAAGACAAACTGATGTCAGGCATTGAAAAATTTTGAATGAAATTAAAATCATTACATAAAAATGATAATGAACATTATTTGAAGTCTTTTTTTGTTTTTGTTGTACGACAGTTACGTTACAATCGTCCGAAACATCTAAACATTTTTAATATTTTTTAATTTTTTTTTTTTGTTTTATTATTTCAGAAAACCGTAAACTTAGACAAATTGTTCGCTGAATTTTAAATTTTATAACAAATAACCCATTTGTAACACTTTTGTATCTTAATTAATTTATTTATTGCTATATTCATAATTAGTTACATTACCATAAATGTTAATAAATATTTTAGACGTTAACGTGTGTTATCTGGAATCGTAATGATAGATGGCTTATGATAGGGCCGAAGTGATTTTGTAACTTATTATAAAATCGTTTTAGAAATGTATCATTTAATCCCAAACCATCTGGAACGAGGAACCGTTATTTACGATAGAATTGATAATATTAGCCGAATCTCTAGTGGTTTTTTAGATTGAAATGCTTTCATTTTCTTTGAAATAGATTTTTGACTGTACACCAAAGATATAATCAATAAAAGGTTTTTAAAGGAACGACGGCAAATAATAATATTTTAAGTTTAAACGTTATTTAAAAACCAATTTTAATAAGATTTATGAAGCTTATATTATATATATATAGAATATTTTTTAAAAACCATTTTTTATTTTTATTGACCATGTGAATGCAATTTATGGATGAAAGTAGACGAATTTCACTATAACAATGTTCCCATAAACTACTATCAGGGAAAAATTTATCTTACAAATATTTTTTTTTTATACCTTACTGAAATGGTTTATAAATGTACATCAAATATGTTGAGTTAAACAAAAAATAATATTTTTTGAAGCACATGAATATATTTTTAAGAACACTTTTTGCTAGTTTAATATCAAAAAATAAATATTGTTTCCAGCTCAAGTGGACACATTCACGTCATTTTATGAACATCTACATTCAATATTAAAACAAATAAGGTAGGTATATATAATACAAGCCTATAAATATAAAATATTCAACCACAGAAAAAGTATATTTTTAAAAGTAAATGTTAAAATGGTTTTAATACAATCTTATTATGATATATAATTAACTATAATAACATAATAAATTAAAATTTTCCTTACAGGAATATTTTATGTTTTTTAAATCAATTAATATTTTTATGCTAACTTATATTATGTAAAATTTATATATTACCCTGTTCACTAATGGAAAACAAAATTAAATGAACCCAGGATTAAATCGATGTAATTTTTTTATTTTTATAACAGAGTTTAATATTGATTAATATCGTTTATTTAAAAAATAAATTTGAGTTTTAGCATTTAAATGTTTCATTTTCATACAATATTTTTTGAAATATGTCGATATTCCAAAGTTGAATATACGAAGGAATGCTTTTTGTGAATTTGTATATTCGCCACATATTTCCTGTTCGATTAATAATGTATAATGATCTTACACGGGACAATGCTGCTGGATAATTTGGCTAAATATAACAACATTAAAACTTCCCTATTTGTTAAATTCCTATAAATATGGGAACAGTAACGCCATCATGTTCACTTCAAAATTATAAATGTAGTATGTTATCTATTAAAATAAGTTTTGCTTCTAAAAGATTATTATGGTATATTGTTTGTTTGCATGATTTTAAATAAATATTTAAAAAAATAAAATTATTATTTAAAATTCAACTATTTGTAAACAAAATATAATAAAAATATGAAATTTTTTTATAAAAGAAAAATTTTTGAAATAATCATTTTACTAATTGAATTAAAATAACTAAAAATAAATGTTGGTGCATTTGGAATTATTATATGAAGTAATTTAAAATAAATAATCCGTTATGCTTGGTTGAAAAAGGCTCGTCAAATTTTAAAAATGTTTATATACTCGTATATAATATATATTACCAATATCACTGCAAAATCATCCAACATTGATATTATTTATTTTCCGGTGTATGATTCACTTGGAATGGATACACTCGTGTATAGATTCTTCTTCTATGTATTCATATCCCTACTAAAATAATTAGGAACAGTACGATGTCAATTAACATAGTGATTTTACTGCAGTACTAAACATACAGGTCTATCAATTTTTCTTTAAAATAAATTCTACGCCTAAAGGGATAAGTATGCATGGAAAATAATCGAATTTGTTCATTAGACTGTAATATTTTTTTGTATTACATTAAAATATGATGTTATGTGTTATGTGAACCGTATTCACTACCACACGCCACTATACGCGTAAACGCGCGTAGAATATACTGTAAATAATGCAATGTTAATAAATCGAATGCATTATTTATGTTAATAAATCGAATAAGTAATCTTCAAGCAACAGATGGGTACCTACTGGCATGCATCACGTCCGTGTTTTTGGAATATTGGTCAACTATTTCCTAGAATTATATCCGTGAAAGGGTCACAGCGACCAACGACATCCCTAGACCATTTTATTTGGGGGTAGGACTTCATACATTTATACGTATTTATGAATTTTTCTAATATGATGTACATAATAAATAGTAAAAATTCGGAGTTAAAAAAGGACATGAGTAGACTGTCCTATTTGTTCCCTCTTTGAAGACGCCCCTGGTGGCGACATAAACTTTGAGATCAAAAATTAGATATTTAAATTCGTATTTACCTGACTGAGTTTTAAAACATATTTTACACTGGGAATACTCACACGACGGTAGGTTATAATTTACTTAGCTGACGTGAAATTCAGACGGTTTTCACGGAGGTTTCCTTCGAAAAATAATGGAAAAATTCAGAAATTCCAATAATCCGAATGAACGTTCAATTTACGTGCGATTTCCGATTGACTGAGTTCACGCGGGCGGCAATATTCGTATGTGAAAGAATCAGAAGCGGTGGAACACGTTCAAAACGCATTAAAAGCGTTTTCTGCTGGTCGCGGGAAAGGTGGTAGATGAAAAAAAAAAAAAAAGAGTGCAAACACCAATAATTCGGTTCCGTCACGCTAAGAAACAGTACGTGAGCAAAGGTAATTACAACACACCTGAGTGGGAGAGTGGATACAGTGAAATGAATTAGTGCGAGTTCGTTTCTGTGTGTCGATAAATAATATACGAAGTGGAAGAGTGAAAATAAACAAGAATGTAAATATAATCCTGTTCGCCCGGAGGCGGCAGAAGGGCGTCGTCGTCGAATCGCGCGCGAATTTAACGAAAGGAAAACTTACGACGGCCGAGCTCGCCCGAGGAACTGTAGACGGAATTTATAACGAATCGTAAATACATTTTGTTACATTGATGTAACGGTGCGTGTTGGTAAAAAAGAAAAATGTTCGTACGATCAGTGGTACACGCGCAGTTTAATAAATATTATAAGCAGGTACTTACCATAGATCTTAAACGGAACGATTTACGATTACGACTGTGGCGGAACTTGGAATGGAAGACGACAAATGCTCACGGGGTGTACAATTTGAGATGGTATAATCGTTGTGGTATATAATCAATTATTGGCTGCTGGTTCGATATTTTTAACTTTGTTACCGATAATGCGTATGATCGTGTGCTAATTATCCGAAACAAATTATAGAGAAGAGTATTCGATTTTCGGTCTATGATGGAGCGTAACCTTAACGCGTTCCCCGCGCGTAAAAACTCCTAGTTCCTCCTCTGGATTACGCGGGATTATGCACGGAACAGAGGCTTGTAATTTGCTTTTAATGGGAATGGGACGTTTTTATTCGGGTTAACTCGTCGGCACGTTTGCACTCGTGTTCCGTTATTTGTGAACAAATGTTATTACAAGTGTATTATAATGCGATGCGTATACAGCTCGAAACTACGTTTTGCCGGTAAACGTATTACGACATCGACGTGTCAACGTTTACCGTGCCCTCGACGCTTTTAAACATTCGCTGTAAACATTAAATGTAATATATAAATTAAATATTATTTCTATCCGAGTCTTTCTTTTTATTTCTCTCTCTCGGTTCTAGTGTTATTGTGTTCGTACGACGTCAATGCAGCGTGTAAAGACAAAACGCCGCGAACAGCACGGAAGCGAGAACAATATCATTCCGTCGCTTGTTCGTTGTACGTCGATTTTTTATTCTGTCTGTTTCGCGGCCGTCCGCACCACAATATTATGATGGAACTCGTGAAGCGTATTGAAAATGGTGTACACTACGGTACAATAGTCTTAAAAACATTACTAAAACCCCTTGCTCATTCAGTGTCATAATGAATATTATCGCGTTCGATGGGCATTGGGATGCAAAAAATCAAATCGAAAAGGACGAATTTGTACATAAGAAAGAAATAGTGTAATAAGAATCTGGTCGCGAAATATTTATTTTTTTCCGCAATTATCTATTACGACTGATGATACGGTTGATTCGCGAGACATTAAAGATTCAGTACGTCTGATTTTTGCACTCATCGCGCGACGTAATAACATTATTACGCGGAATCTTTGTCTTTTCGTGTACACGCACGAGTGTGTCTTATCATACTAATGTCGAGTGTTATAGCTTTTGAAAATCGTTGCCAAAATAGTATATATGTTTACGAATGGATTATAATATAATATATACACAATTTTAACTAAACGTTAAATTGTGAGTTCGGTCGGGTATAGAAAACAAAACTCAATGCAAGTTAAAATAAACTATATAGACATCAAACGAACACATGTTTGCTTTTATCTATTAATTGTATAGTTAACTGACTTATGAGATTCCGACTTGGCTGCCAAAACAAAAACACAAATACATACACACACACACACACACACACACAAACACGACAACTGTGCCATGATACGTATTCTTTTTGAGTAATTGTGAGAAAAGTTACAGTGTTAATGTGAAAGATATTCGTCATAAAATTTTGTCTAATTCATTTGACTAAGAACAACGTTTGAAAGTTATCAATACGAAATTTGAAATACAAGATTTCAAAATTTGTTATCGATACCAGTAGAGGATCACGTATTAAAAATTAATTATAATTATGATTAAAATTATTTTTGTTGCTCGTAAAATATTTTAATATAACATGTTTTAAGTAAATCACTGACGAAAACAATATAATTGATAATGTAGTTAATTATTCGTATACACTCTTAAGATAAAATTAATTTCTACTACTCGATGGTAAACCATTTGAATGTTTTCAGTATGTGAATTGTATACATTCTGCTGATTCAGAAAAAAAATGTCGCCTCATACACGATGTGAATCAATTATTTTTTAGATTCTGATCGGAGTGATGGAATCTATTGGTTTTACAATGATGTGTGTTTTTTTTTATTTTTTTTTTTACTTTTTTTATTTTTAATTTTTTATTTTTTTTAGATTCTGAACGGAGTGATGGAATGTATTGGTTTTAGAATGATGTATGTTTTTTTTTTAATTTTTTTTTTTTTTTTTTTTTGTGTCTGACGACACCTTTTTTGGCAGTAAAAATGCTTCGATTTGCTTATGTAGCGACTTTTCTGAAAGGAAAGTGAATCTAGTTGATACTTTGGGGGGTCTTTACCTCCCAAAAAAACGGGAGTTTTTACGCAAAACCAGTTTTCGACAAAATCAAATTTTTTATTTTGCTATAACTCAAAAATTAATCGATTTAAATACTTGAAATTTTCACCAAATGTTAAGATTAGCGTTTTCTATACACCGTTAAATTTTCAAAGTATTTTGACTTTTATTGAGCTATTTATAGACAATTGAAATTTTCAATTTTTTTAAGTATTTTTTTTTTAAAATAACGATACAATTTTTTTGGCCAGCCAGAAAATCTTGAAAATTTAATACAAGGTTTCTTATATGTTCTTCCTTAACTGATAAAAAAAATCTAACTTATAAGAAACCTTGTATTAAATTTTCAAGATTTTCTGGGCAGCCAAAAAATTTTATCGTTATTAAAAAAAAAATACTTAAAAAAATTGAAAATTTCAATTGTCTATAAATAGCTCAATAAAAGTCAAAATACTTTGAAAATTTAATGGTGTATAGAGAAAGCTAATCTAAACATTTGGTGAAAATTTCAAGTATTTAAATCGATTAATTTTTGAGTTATAGCAAAATAAAAAATTTGATTTTGTCGAAAACTGGTTTTGCGTAAGAACTCCCATTTTCCCCTTAATTTTTTTAGGGTTTTTCCCGTCGTATTTAACAAATATTGAAAATTTTTTACTTTTGACCCTCCAAAGTACCAAATAGATTCACTTTCCTTTCAGAAAAGTTGCTACATAAGGCAATTGAAGCATTTTTACTGCCCCAAATCGTGTCGACAGACACAAAAAAAAAAAAATAAAAAAAAAAAAACACACATCATTGTAAAATCAATACATTCTTCACTCCGTTCAGAATCTAAAAGTACATATAATATAATACTAATAATTGTATAACGATTATATTTAGTTATTTTACATGGGAATATTGTAAATATAAATATTAGATTAGATTATGTTCTCCCTCATACCTTGTCTCACTCTAATAGTCATGATTTGATTTTATTTGTTACATTCTATGATATAATATTAAAATTTTAAACATCATGAAATATATTTGGAAGGCCGCGGGCTGCCGGTGTCTGACATAGATCAATAAACATTTATTAAGCATAAATTAATTATAGTATACGGTTCATGTTTTTCATATTTTATCACGATCATATCTCTCGTTAAATTTATCACCCCATGTGAATGTCGCGTAACATCTAAATGCTAATTGTATTCAGTAACTCGGTACTCGGTGTACGTGTACATTACATTATAATATCGCGTCTGATTTCACTCGACAGTTGCAGTACTAATAGACACCGTCATAATATTCTGATACGTATTCATACTGTTTATACTGTGCACGGGCTCTGGAAAATAATTAAAAGCTCGCGAATCATGACGACCGCATTGCAAACCGACGACCTTATATTATGTATTCGGTCATATCAATTTATTTGGTGTCTTTGAAGTACCTTTACATACGGTACCTGTTCGTGTTAAAATCAAAAAAAAATCCTATTTTCCATAATAACCATCATCTAGGTACGTTTGTACATTGGTTTTCGGGTTATTATTTTTTCCAAAATATTTAAATTACGTTATATTCTTAACGTGTTATTATTAGTAATGGGTAACTTAATATACTACACATGCAACTACAACATGGAAAGTTTATGTTTTATTTGTGGGTCTTTGATAATATATATGATAAATTGTATTGTACTATATGTACAAAATATCATTGTGACGAAGATCCACTTAAATGGCGGGAAAAAATTCAAATTTATATCTAGAAGTATCAGTGTTGACGAAAAAATACTTGCCGATAGTTGCTACCCAGTATCCTAGTATCTAGTAGTAGTACCTAGTATCCCATGTGAAGGTCTGTTAAGTAAAACTGATAATATAACTTCAAAGAATATAAATAGACGTCTTCAGATCGAGTAAACAATCTTCTTTTTTTTAAATTCATATTATAAATCCACCGGGGCATCTGATCACACTTCGGTAAGAAATCTATTTAAATTTTCAATTTTGGTTGAAAACAATAGCTAAATAGCCATAAATTTATTGACTATAAATGAGCTACCGGGTTTCATGATTAAACATGTGAATTATTTGAAAATCTATTTTTAATTAAAATAGTTTTAATTTTTAATAAAATGTATATTATCATTATATTTATTTGTTTGAATGTAATTAGTTTTTTTTCTTATTTTCAATTAACTAGGCAAAACACATTTTTTTACTAATAATTATTAGTAAGTTATAACTAATAAGTACTAAGTAGGTAATATTTGAAATATTATACTCGTGTGGCGGGTATGTGTCCGAGATTATGACTAACAATCTCGGACCGCCTGGTTGGCAGAATTTTTATTGGGACACCCGTAGGTTTCTGCCATGTCCCGGGGAGGGGGATGGCAGTCTCTCTCCAAAGGCAGTTGTTTCCTGTCCAAGTAGAGAGACTGCCCGTGGCCGGGTTCGAACCAGCGACGGTACGTATCGTAGCCGACGCCTTAGTCCACTCGGCCACTCCGTCCCCCATTTGAAATATGTATTATCAATGTTTTCGATATCGATACACAAAATTACATCGTTACTCGTCATTAATCATTATTCGGCTTCGAAATCTTTGAATTATTAAAAAATCATTCAATGTACTGTCCATTATATTTTTTTTACTACATTTTAACGTAGATATTATTGGTGAAAATATCCAAATTACACAAATCAAAATAATTAGGATTTGTCAAATCCATATTTAAGAATTACGGATTTCATTGATTATCTAGATTATTAAATTCAACTTTGCTGCTTATTTTTGTATTCACTTACATTGAATTAAGGTCATGCAGTTAAAATAAGTTGATTGGGTACTTAGTTATGACATCACTGTAAGTCATAATAGTATAAAATAAACTCAACAATTTAATAACTTGTTATTTTGGTAACTAATAATAAGTTATAAAATCTGAAGAACGTATAATAATTGTATTGTGATTTATAAAATGTAATGTTAATTTATTTTACTAGAAATTAAAAATAATTATGTCACATAAAAAGTAAATTCATGAACAATCCGAATAATCCAGATAGTTCAGCAAATCCGGATTTTGATATTTTAATATTTGGAAAATATTGCGTGGCGTATACGACAGCAGATATTTGAATTTTATGTCTATCCGTGATGTACATGCAAGAATAACACAAAGAACTGACTTATACCGGTGGATGAACTATACTTTTGACGAAAAATAAATATTTTTGATTGGAACAGCAGCGGAAAAAAATGTCTTCTTCGTGAAATACAGAAATATCACGATACCTCATCAATTTACAAACACAATACTTAAACATAATTATACAATATTCACTTAGAATTTCGTTAAAAAAATACACAGTTTAGCTTATTCATCAAAGAATATAATTTAACTTCAGGTATGTCAAAACTCTTAAAACTCCATACAGTTGATCAGTAATTATTGGCAAATGATGTAGAATTGGTCAATCCAAAATAACATTTAATACTTGGTTTTCACTTGAAATAATATTAAAATAAATGTTTAGCAAAAAGTAGGGTATAATGAAATTATATTAAAT
This sequence comes from Sipha maydis, assembly GCA_034509805.1. Lineage (NCBI taxonomy): Eukaryota > Metazoa > Arthropoda > Insecta > Hemiptera > Aphididae > Sipha > Sipha maydis. The sequence continues at coordinate 227,383 of JASXSY010002955.1, forward strand.
GTGAATACAATATGATAATATTTTGACGAAAAATGCAGGATAAAATGAATAGAAACATTGTCGTAGAAATTATAAATATAACGGATTTTTGTTTATTTTTTTTATGTTTTGAAAATAGTGAATTTTAAATTTTAAATTTAAAATATACAACTGCATAATTATTTTATTTCAATTGACTCAGTAAAAACATACTTAACGTCTCTATTTTGTACTGCTAATATTATAATAATTACGGAAAGGAAAAACGTATTACTCACTATTAAATAAACGTCAAGTTAGTCGAACCGTAATCCAAATATCGGTTTAATTTGAATTTCCCCGAAGAAAACCCAAGTCAGCATTTGATGACGTTGCACCATTTAAGCAAAATTCAAGTTTGTTCTACGCAAACTTAAATTTTAAGTAAACCCAAAAGCTCACAACACACATTATTTTATAATGAACTGGCGCACAAATGGCCATTATAATAACTTATTATTTGTGAGTCTTTTTCCGTTGCTTTTGACGAATGTTTTGAAAAATGTATTTATTTAAAAACGCCAGTTATATTTGCATAGTATACGTTCGGCTGTTGCGGTTAGAAATAAAATATACTTGAACATCAAAGTCAGCAAATTTATATTAAAAAGGAACAAAGTACTATATTTGTGCTTCATATGTACACTATGCGCACTCGCGGTATCGTTGATTGGAACGTTTTGATGTATTTATTTATTTTGTTTCAAACGTCATTATTAAAACGGCTTACGTTTCCGGTAGTCTTCCAAACGTTGATTTTCAACATAAAACAATGGTCGTACAACTTACACAACCGTTTCGAAAACAAAATTTTTGATTGCACAAATCATACTTAGGTACAGCAATATTGTTATGTACGTTCATAAGTGTTACCAAATAGGAAAATGTTTAATATATTTTTTTTTTATTGATCTAAATATCAACTTCGGCAGTTGTAGCAATTTTTTTTTAAGCTATAATACATTATTCTGTCTTTGTACTACATTAACTATCAGAAAAAATATCTTATTTTTCTAAATTAATTTGTCAAGTCAGGTTGACAGTAATTGTTGATACGATGGCTTCATATAGATAAGTCGGGATAAAATATTTGATTTTTTCGGTAATTGATGACAGCGTTTCGTTGCATAAAGTGCATGCTGTTGGTATACGAATAATTGTCCCGTGCCCAACTACTATACGAGTACATTTTACAGTGCAACGATGAAGCATTTTCAAGAAGGATGCGCGCATTTTCGTAATATTGTTGTTATTAATAATGTTTACGAGCGTTTACTAGAACGATGTTATTAATGCAGATAGACATTATTATTATTATTATTAATATCTAAGGTGGTCTGTTGGAAAATATCGTATTATTATTTTCTCCTCAACCGAAAATTCGTCGGTAGTCAAAGTCTTATACATAACACCCCCTTATAGAAAATCTTAGAACACCGAACCCGAAAGCGAACCGCCTACGAGCCACCCGCAGTTTATTCTGTATTGTAAGACCTCTGTCGAGAACATTAGATTTTTTGCAACCTTCAGTATAACGATGGTTTGCTTATTTTTATTCCGTACAATTGACCATCGGGAACGCTTTCAAGCAAATGTATAAATATAAATCGTACACGCACACGCATACCTGACATGGGTGTGTATAACGTTACACAACGATAAAACCTCAAAACGTATACGTGTTGCATCGTTTCGTGCGAATCCGCCGGATACATGGAGATCGAAATTTCCAACGATTATTTAATCACATAAAAAAAGAAGAAAAAATTACGTTCAATTTAAATTTTAGTTGTTATTCGTTTCCAAACAAGTGATGTTGCGCAGTCGAAAAATTGCTAACGAACATTTCATACACTATTACATTTTCTACTGAATATTCTTTCGAATTTTCGTTAATTTCCGTTCGAATTGGTATATTTTAAAACTTTCTTAGATGACAACCGATAAATCAAACACACTTTCAAATTGCTGCATTTCCATCGATAGGTACGCGTGTTTAACTAATTTCACCAATCGACTGCATAAACTTAATGAATTCTTATAACGTTTAACTTTCTCTCTCTTATTTGAATAATATTTCCTTAACATGTAAATGTTTTCGCGTCAATTAGTATTTATTCTGTTTATATATCTCACGAGTAAGAAATGCAAATCGAAAATAAATCGAGATTATTTAAATTGCTGTTCATCCTATCTTGTTTACATTATTACAAGGTAGTATCCTTTGATCGTTATCGTGATGGAACTTGACGATTGTTTCAATATCTAAAAAAAAAAGATTTCGTTTATGAATTCTTCATTAAAAAAATGAATATGATTGCTTACTTATCTTCATCGTTACACGTCACCCTTTACCATTCATAATCCTTACAACTTTTCAAATTTTTGGAATCTATTATTCAATCAATCAATATTTGATGAATTTACGCAAAACTTTTGCTGCTATTTGACCATTCAAAAAAGTTTTATATATAAGGTAAATAAAAAATTTACTAAGCTATAAAAAATAAATTTTCCTTTCGTATGGAATTTCAGAGATAACTGAATACGTAATAGAAATAGGTATTTATATTGAAAAAATTATCTTAACTCGGATACGTGTTGATTAATCATGTGTTTACATCAAATAAATATCACATGTTTTTTAATTAACTCAATGTAAAATATCGATACTCGAATTGCCGTCTTTTTGTTGTACTCGTATATAACTAAAAGTGAATTCAGTAGTTTTCCGATGTTTGAAATTTAAAAGCACATATTATAATCAGTCCCACATGCATCAGCTATAAATATACAAATATTTCGTTATAATTATGGATACATTTTATACACCAGTAAGAAGATAAATGGTTTTATGGGTATTACTTTTTAAAAAGTTTTCTTACGTGAGCTATATAATCATTGTTATTTTAGAACGTAAAATAAACTGATTCGAAAATTGTATTGGTATTCGTATTTCTGAAAACTATTTACAATCACTTGGAAGTATGCAATAACTAAAACATTCGTCTGACCATCAGATCGCTTATTTGTCACTGATTTCAGGTAGAAACATAATAATTGGACAATATCACTTTTACCCCGTTTTGCGGACAACATTCTTATACAGTGATAATTATACAGGTAATCGTTTCTTTAAATTAATCGTGTTTTTGTCGCTCGTCAAACCAAACTGAACAGTTGTCATATGTATATTTTTTGAGGACGTTAGCATAGAGCTGAATTTTGTACCGGTTTATTCTAAAAATAAAGGATTTAAGGAACGCTATCCCGCTGATTATTAAGCTCGGACAGGTAATTAGGATATTATACCGATTTCATTGAATAACTCGCGAGTGTTGAAACATTTAAAATTTTAATAAAAATCAAAATATTAATACCAGAAATATTGCAATGTTTTGAACCTTTATCGTTTACTAATATCCACCAAACTCATAGCAATTTATTATTTCAACTCTTACCTAACACATAAACATAAATATCGCTTTTAAAAATCGAGTTGATCACCCGACTATTCCAATTGGTCAGTACTGTAAGCAAATAATGAAAAATATCTAAACTGCTTGTTCCTGTTTTTTAATCTCAAGTAAATGATAGCCATAAAAGATTGGCATAGGGAAATCCAATTGGTGGAACAGACAGAAAACGTGATTGACTTATAATTAGGGGTAAATATGTGTGTGTGCGTGAGAGCAAATCGATTAGATGGAGATACCAGTTTAGGGTGAAAACTTTTCTGTATAAAAAGTTAGGATTGTATGTAGGTATATGATGTAAATTATAATATAAAAATCATTGTAGCCAGTGTTTTGCGAATATACGTCGTACAAGTAAGGACATCTATGTTATTTACGGGCACTTGAAAAATAAATAAAAATAAAACCACCAACAAGAATGTTTAGTTGTGGAGAGATAACAATGCGCCTTTCCATTTCGACCGTGCTTTTATATTGTTTTAACGAATGCACATCCTGTTTTTAAAAATTTAAAAAAATTAAATACAAAAAAAAAAAACCAACAATGACAGGTAACGAATTTGTTGGATTTTTTTTCCGACCCTTTTTGAAATCCATGTCACTAACGGTGACTTTCTCGTTAAATATATAATGTATACATTGTATAATATGAAAAAGCATAATTTACCGCATTCGTTGTTTTGTCGAATTATGAATACGTTTTGCGGTTATTTAATGTTAATACATTGATTCTACACTATGGAGTATAATCGTCATATTACAAAAAAATATTGAAATACAGAAACGGAAAAAGTTTTCTCGGTAATTTAAATGTATTAATTGTATTGTAATAGTATTACTTCAAATTTAATCCTTTCGGTACACTTTTACGACCTAACTACAGAAAAAAATATTTCCTCGATGCCGACGTAACTTTTCAGAGGAAGCCAGGGCATTTTTTTTTTTTTAGAGTTCGTGGTTATTTTTATATATTTATATCATCATGTATATGGGGATTAAATGGAGTTTTACATTAAATGTATTTAAAAAGATTTTCATACCCCTTGATTATCTTTAAATGTATTATTATATTACATTGTAGCCGCAAAAACGTTTAAAAATATATTTTTCCGTTTCAAAAAATATTTTTACACTATGCTCGTATGCTATGTACAGTATAATATTTTTATTATAAAATAGTTAGCCCGATTTAAGTTATTTATTGTAAATATATTGTCAATTTTTATAATTAAAGGTATTATTTTTCTATTTTATTATACTTTTAGTTCTTTCTAACGAGTATTGTTTATGCTAGTGGGTGATTGAAAATAATTTTGATATCCATACAACTGTTATAAAATAATAAAATGTTTTAGCCTAATGATTCCATTAAACGCATCACTCAAATCGTCCTTTAACGCAGCTAATTATGGCTCAGGTTTAATTTTAATATATTTCAACCAACGGATTCATGTCCCGCTTCAAAAACACTTAGATGACACTTGGAGCAACGAGTGTTTTTTTACACGTTTAATTACAGTTAAGTGTAAAACGTGGCGTTTGGATGAAGGATCTAAAACCGCATAGTTTTTATAACTTAGGAGTAAGTATAAACGATTATTTAAATTTTTTAATTTAACTGGAAATCTACGTGGTTCACTACAGATTTATTCCTAAGAATTAAAAAGTATTTAATATGTGTCTGTCGTTGTCATTAGGTTAGTTCACCTCATAAATTATCAATAATAACGAATTATTCGTCTTGTAAATCGTAATATTACCGATTTATTTAACAAAAATGCCATTTTTTACTTACATTAATATCGTTGGATAATTTAAATCATTACCGTTTGGAAGCATAAAAGTGTATAAAGTAAAATTGTAATACGAATTATAACAGTAGTTTACAGAACAGCGATATTGGTCGGCAAGTTTCGTTAAGTTTTTCACCTATCACAAGCAAAATGTCTTCAGACGTCATATTTAAAATAATACATTTTTACCAACTAAACCGAAGAAACTACGGATTTTTAGATCGGAAGTATACACAGATCGTCGTGAATAACGGTAGGTTATGAAAATCAATGAAATCTCTGTAACAAGATATATTATACCACACACAAACAGGAAGTTAACATAATTGTTTACAAGACTGTTTAGCTAAATATTTGATCAAGACAATAAGGTGTTAATACAAAGTATATTTTGATTTATGATATAATATAATGGCAATGACTACATGCCGGTAAAAATAATTAATGACAGACGAGGTACTTTTATTTCATATCTTTGTCCGATGTAAAACTGATTAGGGTACGAGATAAAAAAAAAACCTGCACACACTTTTTTCAAATAAATTAAAAATGAATTAAACACAAAAACAATATAAAATTTCGTTACGCACCACGTTTATATTATGTAATAATAATAATTTATATACTTTTTTGAAACGACAGAGTAGGTATATGTTAATTTAGAACAATTAAACTAATAAATAAACAAGCTGGAATCCCATTCAATATGCTTCAAACGGATGAGCTCAAAATATACACATTATATGTTGTATATCCACCAGTATCCACCAGATTTTCAGTTGATCCAAACCGTTTCGGCAGTTGATTGCAAAACGCTTTATTTAAAATTAAATTTCCACGCGGCAACGGCCGTTATATTATTGTTACATTGTTTGTTGTTTGTAACCGGACGAGCAAAGGAACACGCGCTCGTGCGCAACTCCGTGACTGTTTGTATTATTATAATATGCTAGTCGTTGTTGAACGTGCTCCACGTGAAGTCCACTTTGTTTCGGAATAATAATGTTATGTTATTTGTGGCGCAGCGCCGCGATAGTAGTACATGCCCCGTCGATCGGGTTAGCAAAAACGGTAATGTCGGTGACGGTAATAATAAACACGCACGAAACATTGTAAATTTACACACTGGTACGCGTATCGTTTTGGGTGAAAAATGGGTCGACTACGTTCAGCGCGAGATATCCTCGTGACCAGCATACCGGCCCGTGTTGAAGACGATCTTTTTTTCTCTCTTGTGCTCCGATGCACATAAAATCACCTTTTCTCTCCGAGTGCGTTTTGAACAAAGAACCGTACAAATATAAAACGTTTACACCGCAGAACAATATTATTACGTACCCCGTACGCATGCACGGTTCACTTGAATTCTCTATAAACCTTTTTTTGCACCACTGCGGTGCTGACGAGATAATACCTACTCTCCGAGACATTTGGATGTAAAAAAAAAAAAATAAACATTTATAATAGTAGTACATCCTATAATATATTATCGTTTATCGATCGTCGCAACTGTTAAGACCAGTCATTTCTCCGCGAACTATATCACGTTTTGAAATACCTACGGGCAGTTTATTAAAATGTTCATAAGATTTTATTAATTAATAATATATAATACAGATGCACTTGGTATGCGACATGCGTTAATTATCAGCCAACGACACACTGGTAACTAAATTAGTTACCAGCGCCGTTGGCATCACAATTGTTTTACATTTACACGATTTATTAGCCCCGCATGAGTTTCATTCCTACAATTACTACACATCGTGTACACGTGTGCTATAATTTGCAAAATGGTTTTGGCACCGTTCTGGAAAACTACGACATTAAACAGTCATAAAATATTAATTGTATACGACTGCTGATTAACACGATAACGTCAAGCTTACATAATTCTATCACCTTGGTCAATTGAAATTATCTAATTTTAATAATCGTGGATCGAACAAAAATATACAAGTTTACAAAAAAAGTAAATATTCAAATTTTTTTCTGAAATAAATGAAAGGAATTCTGATCGACTCGAACTCATAATTCAATCGACCAGTTGGCCACCCTTGTTCTATTGGATCAAGAAAATGTCAATCCTTATTCACACGCCCCGAAACATAGACGACTTTTCATGAATCTTAAATACGTTGAAGGAAAAACAAAAAAAAACGTTCTTACCTTAGTTTATGACAGATGGATACGTTACAGGATATAAACCGTATATCCTGTTCTATACAACACATGCATTTATTTTACAGCTCAGCATATCAATGTATTCAGATAGCATCAAAAACCGACGGAAGTTGCTATATTTAGTTACCGGTTCGAGGTGATATTTGTGACCTGATGAAAGGGAAACGCAGACAGTTGGTCATCAAGTAAGTCCCGAACGTCGTCAGTGAGAAAAGTATAAATATTCTGATATTACTCCGCACACGTGATCGATTCAGCCGTTTAGCGTTTCACTCATACAACATATTGACTCATACGCACAAGAATAAATGTATAAAAGCTTTTAAATCAAATGCTTCATTAAGATGATTCTTAAAATCAATATATGAATAAATGATTTTCGGAACGTGGAGAAATGTACGGGTCTCTTAAGCTGTTGAAAAAAAGCGGGACGCGTCTCACAGTATTCACCGTGTATATCTCTTTATACATCGCATATATCGTTGGCCATTTCAATAGTTTTTATTTTATTATTGTCGATTAGTTTTTTTTTCTTATCATGAACTATGTTATCTTCTAATTTTTATAATAAAATCACCAAATCGACAATCGAGTACCACTACATAATACATACATATATATGTATACATATATTCCACACGAATTAGCACTGTTGTGTTCAACGTCACTATACGAAATACTGTAATTAGTCAAGTGGATTAATCCTCGTATCTGAGACTTTGTTCTTTATAGAAAGTTATATAATGTTTTGGAGTTTAGTTGAAATTGTTGAAAAATTAAACCTTGACTCCGAAAGTTTTTGATAGTTCTTATCCAGACTAAAGAAAAAAAAACGAAAGATCTAGATCACACAGTGTACTGTTAACGAAAAACGGTATAATTCATGGAATTATAGTGTTCAGTGTTCGGTATCTTTAATTTAATAATTATAATCATTTACGACCCCACAAAGGCACTAGGAATATAAAAACTTTAAATTAAAAATCATTTCAAGTTGTGGTAACCTTTTTGTGTAATGCTTCAACAACAATAGCCCAACGCTGTGAGCGGCCAATGACTGTATACAAACACACAATATATACACATGTACGTGTGTCCACTTCTATCGTTTATTGGGAACACGTTTTGATGTTACAATTTATTTTAATTGATCAATTTGATACAATTTGATCAAAAATTGAATTGTTAAAGTTTAGCCTGGATACTAAGTCAAATAATTGGACTCTATAAAGTCTCGAGTTCAACACATCTTTGACATATTACGTATTCTTCACCGGATTTTCCGAACGAGCATTAAACATTGAAAAAACAACGGCTGCGTGCAACGTTTTTGTTTGAAGTCCGATGGACGGTTAACCGTTTAGTAACGAGTCGACGATCAACGCATGATTTATCGGATCGTACAAAGGCGCGTATCGAAGCATCGTGAACGCCCGGCTTTGGACGGTGTACACGGTGAAAAGTATGTCCGACGAAACGCATTAGGGAAGGATAAAAACGTCAAAAACATTTCTTCACCCACACGTCGCATACCTCGCAGGACTCGCGGATCACATTCGTCTGTATCGTCCTAACCTTCCGTAATAAATATTTATGCTCGTTGCGGCAGGAGGTCGTAAAAGCGGTCCGAACGTGCACAGTACTGTTTTTCCGCTCCAACATGTCTAAGATCGAACTCGAGACCGTCAGACGGTTGTTCCAAAACGTCTTCGGACCGAGTTCAGGGATCGGTCGCCGACAGTCAAAACTAGTCCGTTGATCCTAACGGGGGACTGGTAGTCAGAGAAACTGTTATCGTTATTAAACGTTATTATTTTTCGTTAATGCGCAACCGTTCATCCTATGTATTTCTTGCCTTTTGTTCGCGTTTAAATTGTTTCTTTAACGTTTTTAAACGATTTTTAGTTTTACCTCACGACGTTTTAAACCGTAACATTAAACCCACCTTAAACGTACCAAACGGAAATACTTGTTAAATCAACGGTATCGTCTAGTCGAAATCAAGTAAAGTAAACACTGACGATCAATGGGAGAATTAAATGGTAATATAGTGAAATGCGAAAAAAAAAAACCTAGTCAGATTTAACGGCAATATAACGTCCGTTTCAGTCCGCGTGCAGTTATTCGGTCATAGATCAACTAGTCGTGTTGGAACAAATCTAACATGACCATACGTCCCGCTTTCAGGTATTGTGTCCATTTGTCCCCAAAGAACCTAAAAATGTCCTGCTTCGAGAAAAAATGACCAAAAGCATTACGTGAACAAATAAACAAACATTCAAATCAAACTATGTATACAGTTTACGTATAAATATAGTGCGAGATGAGTTGGTCGTAAGCCCATAGTGCACGGATACAAATTATACAAAAACTAACTATGGTTAGTTATCTGCAATCGTACAAATCGCAATTGTACTTCGAACGTTATCATATAAAAACTATGATCGCGTTGAACAAACCTAATACTGTCCAAATCGGTATTCATGACGTATTCAGACTAGAGCTCGTGACCGAGTATTAACCAACACGTGTACACGGGTGCCGTGTACACGTATCTTAAATGTATTAATAACCGTGTAATTCAAATCCGGGTACACGTGTATTGATACACGTGTAATTATTCGAGAGTCCGTATATCTTAAATACACGTGTATTAAAATTTTGTATTAAATAATATTGTTATATTTAAAACTTATCGGCTGCGAGTATAAATTCCATGGTTGTTCTATTTATATCTTAACAATAATATATAGTTAGACGGTAAATCTAAAAACCCATATTTGTTATGAGTTACGTAATGACCTTATAAGTGTGTAAAATATATATATTATACTATTAGTATATGTTATATGCAAACACACGAACACACGGACTGAAGCAAATACACGAATACACGGACTAAAGCAAATACACGGGTACACGGATTTCAATATTCATTTACCCGTGTATTTTATTAACACGGACTTTAACACCGTTTTGTTAAAAACACGGATATCCGTGTTTTTAAATACACGTGAAATAGGGACCTCTAATTCAGACGTTCACGAGTGCGTGACATTTTTTTCCCCCGTTCTATTTCTTTTCAAAACTCGTGCGCGTGGGTGTTTCGCTTGGATTTGTCACGACGGCGAGAAGGGACACGCGGGTCCCGAAGGGAGGAGGGCGTGGCTCACCTGTAGTACATGACGATCATGACGACGCCGGGGATCCAGAACGACACGGACGACGATATGATGGCGTAGTACCGGTTGACGACGAACACGCACGACATGGGGTTCTTGCGGCGGAACGCCTGGTGCTCGGCGGTGGTGTACCAGCCGGAGAATATGGGCAGGAACGATATGAGCGCGGGCAGCGTCCACACGTTCAGGAGCGTGTAGAGCACGGTGCGCTGCGTCATGGTGATCGGGTACTGGAGCGGGCTGACGATCGCGTAGTACCGGTCCACGCTGATGCAGCACAGGTGCAGTATGGACGCGGTGGAGAAGTACACGTCCAGGCTGTTCCACACGTCGCACATGACGTAGCCGAACATCCATTTGCCGGTGATCTCGACGCTCGCGTTGAACGACATCGCGCACAGCGCCACCAGGAAGTCGGCGAACGCCAGCGACACCACGTAGTAGTTGGTCAGTATGCGCAGCTTCCGGTGCCGCACCACGCTGATCACCACCAGCGCGTTGCCCAGCACCGCGCACAGTATGATCGAGCACATGGTCACCGTCTTGATCACCAGCACCGGTCCAATTGTCGCGCCCGCCGCCGCGGTCCCGTCGCCGCCCCCGGCCGCCGTCATCCCGTCCACGGCCGCGTCACCGGCCACCGCGTGCGACTTGTTGCTGTGGCCGACCGCGCAACCTACTCCGCCGCCGCCGCCTACGCCTACGACTCCGCCTCCGCCGCTTCCGCCGCCGACCGCTCCGGCTACCCCGACGACGACGCTGCCGCCGCCGCCGCCGCCGCCGCCGCCGCCGCACGAGCCGTTACCCGCGCCCGGTTGCGCGCCGCCCGTTTCCAATTCCGTGTCGTACCACCACACCTGCAGGTCCATGGTGGCCGGCCACCGCTCGGACGGCCGTCACATGTCGCGTGCGTGGTCCGCAGGCTAGTGCTAGTGCTGCTGGTGCCGTCCGCTTCTGAAACGCATAAAACGAAACGGTCAAAATATCGTCGATCGTTTTTTGTAACTCTTGTTACGTTTATTAGTTATGTTGTAATCTCATAACTCCGGTAATAACGTTTAGCTGTAACTGTCAATATTATTATAATATAGAATTTTATTTTCCATACTTATAACTACAAATGCGTTCTACATTTTTGCGCATCGATACGCAATTAATAAGATCGAGTACTCGTCAAAGTACCTAGTTGATGTGTTATTTGCATTGGGCTTTCATCCCGTAAATAAATAATAAATAAAATCAATAAACAAAAAAATCAAATCGAAAACCACGAACACGGAACGATTGAATCAGCGAATTGAAATCCATCCGAACCGAGTTGGGATGCATAAACGTAAGTGAGATTAATTTCGGTTTTATCGTTTAAGAAATAAATTCCGAAGTTAAGTAAACCAGGTTTTATTATTACTTCGTCACAGTAACCGTTCGCTAAGACCACTAATAAATCTGGTGCCGTTGTTGTAATCGTCTGATAATTAGTTAATGTTATAAATTGTAATCTTTCAGAACGATTAAAAACTCGTTTAATTTTAACTCGCTGTGATTAAAATAGCGTACAAATAAAATCGTTTCAGATTGAAATTACGGATTTCAAGTTTAATTTTTACAACCCCGAAATTCGTGATTACAGACAAGATATCATTTTTTTTTTTTTTTTTTTGCTAGATGATAAGACAGTAACTCCAAGCCATTGCAGTTGATGCTTTTCTCCTATACTTTTAATGTATATGGATATACGTCTCTAAATTTATGGATTATTTGTAAATAAATATGTACGAAACTTTTTTTTAAATATCTTTCTCTTATCTTATTACCCCCTTTCCCTCAGATACCAATATTTCAATTACTAGAAAGTTCAAGATTATTTTTGTTGTCGTGACCTTTTAATATAGCATTGTCGCCATTGTCGATAGTTCCATCCATCCGTTAGTGTTCTATCTCGTGTACCAACGGCAAACAATTTTTTCGTTCTTCGAAAATTTCGCAAACTTTTTTTGTTTCCAAGCAATTTATTTTTATTGTAGTGGTTATTTGATCGGGCCAGTAAACCATTATGTTGTATCATATACTGAGTTATGAACAACAATGTTCGCAAAATACGACAATTGATTGTATCTCTCGTACAATAAAACGTAATCGAACGTCCTCGCGTCTATCAGTCATAACTTCTGCCGTGGCGATGTAGTTCTACAATATAGTAATGTATTAATAGTATCGTTCATAATCCGTATTACTTGATATGCACCGTTTTAACGATTAGAGGGTTTTACACGGGATGGCAAAATCCTAATCTACAATATCCACGGTTTATTATATATGTATCAGGAATGAACAATCAGTGTTCTGCGTTCCGTTATGCGTCCAACCTGCGTTACCTTTTACAATGTAGAGCTCTAAGGATTGAAAATAAAAACTATTCGAGAAAATGTTAAGATAATGCTTGTCTATATTATTATTTGTACAATGCTGTCGTTGATATTATCATATGGCAATTGTAACTCGTTTAACTTTTGATTTCCAAATACTCCAAATATTTCCATTACTATTATTGATTTTGTTTTATCATTGTTGCCGTTCCCGTTGTGCAGTTCGGTTTTAGTTATTGTTTTCTATCCCGCTGAATATTAAAGATTATTAAACCGGCATCTTTAGTCACTTAATGTTGCCTATCCGTACAAGGAACGTCATACCTTTAAAACGAGATTATTAGAGATCAGAATAAAAAACAAACATAACATTACCGACGTGTTTGCGTGTAATTTATGATCACTATTAAGTATGTACCAAATGTGTATATGGACGACGTAGTATAACATTTGCGTTCTGCAGCACATTAATTTTTATGAGATTTTAATATGCCAGTGCGATGTTTAAGTAAAATTAATGTGCTGGAGGTAGCAACGGGGTCTGCATGGTAAACATGCCGGGCGACAGCTGTTTCACGAACAAAATAATTATTGCTCGACTTCTAATTGGAACGGGAACGAAACGAACACCCGGCCAACAGATCCGAGGGACTGCGCCTAAAGGTAAATAACACCGGTAACGGTGGTAGCTCCGAAGTTCAATTGCAAACAATGTTGAAACGCAGTTCAAACACAACGCAATAACCGTCGTAAATAATAAGACACGGCGATGACCAGCGGATTTCGGAACGCACACCGGTATGGTTTTAGTGTAGTATAATATGATACGGTCTTAAGCGCAAACAATTCCGACAAAATATCGTTGGGTTTGTGAAAGAGATTTGGATCGAATTCAGTTTCGTCTTAAAACGGGTTCAGGTTTCGCTGTGTTTGCTTAATAATTTATTTTTCCGATTTTCTCGAAAACTATTGAGAACTTTGCAACTTTGACATATTACACAAAGTACACATTTTCGGTCGATTGATCAGACTACACGAAAGTTTCTAGATAAGTCTTCCTCTCCCCCCCCATACCCTGTCTACTGCCGATAATGTGCGAATTGAAAAAACACGTTGTTGTTAAACCGTTATCCGTTTCGCTCTAAACATATAGAAACAGTGGATTCGTATATCTTACACGTGACATTAATCCAACCGAAGCATAATTGAACACACAATGCGAGCACAACGCGATTATAAATAATCAGGATTTCGAACGAATTTTATTTATTCGTATTAATTATTACATTCGAGTGGCATGATGGTACTCGTTTTATCCGAAACCAGTCACCCGTAGTTAATGTGGATAAAAGTGGTTGTTGTGAGCAGAAGAAGAAAAAGGATAGCAGTCGTCGTAGAAAGCGTGTGCATTTGAATAACTAAACTTTTCATCAAGATAATACGGTTGAGTAAATACAGAAAATTAAAACGAAGATACGAACGAAATCGACGATTATAATTATTTTAATGGTCAGATGCAAACATAAAATATCAGGGAACGCGAATATGTTTTCTTTGATCGACGACTATTATAGTGTGCATTAAAAGGTGGGTACGTTAACCCACGAGTCTTTTAAAACATCATAAAGAGTTCAATAAAGTAAGGAAGTAGATATTCGACCGACGTTGAGTGATTATACTTGGGAACGGATACCACATTGGTTGCCAGTCATTGTAAATTGAATTTAAAAGTATTGAAATCAGAACGAGGAAAAAAAGCATTGAACAATTAAATTGCAATAAAATATTGAAAATGTCGACTAAAGAAATGTTCAAGTCACGAGTAAGTATATTATTATTTAATTGATGAGTATAGTACATGTAATCTGTACGTACTATTTTTATTTTCTATACTTCCATTGTCCGATGTGGTGTATGTAATAAGAAAACAAAAAACCATTTTTGTATGAAAGTTAAATGTAAGTAGTATAAAAATTGTAGGACATAAATCGTAAATAAAAAAAAAAAAATGTATATAAATATTTAATGATACAAAAAGTTGGATTTTAATAACTTTTTTGAAAAAAAAAATGTGTTGTTGATTTATCTACTCAAACTTGGAAACAATAACGGTCATTCGTAACAAGAGTGGATTTTATAGTTGTGGAGTTAATGTTGTTCAATTTTATTTGTATATTTTTCGAACAAATTTATGCTCTTATAAAATTATATTATTTCATAATATTCATCGGGCAATATAAGTTTGTTAATATATTTTTTATTGGTTATTACTTTATAAATTAATAATTTTTTACAAATAGTTAAAAAAATATATATACATACACTAAATCTATGTTATTTCAAATATCAGTAATGTTATCAGAATTGAAGCAATCATTTTTTTTCTACTTTGGTTTTAGCCAATCTAGTAGCTTATACAATATACATATTGTTCATTTCTAACAAAGTGTATAAGTGCGATGTACGGTTCCATATACATTGCATACAATTTGATCACTGTAATTTTTAGCTAAAACGATTCTAAATCGTTTGTGTTACTATGAAAAAATGCTTACAGAAACATTGCACTGAATACACTGAATAATACGTAATGTAATTTTTTTTGATTTAACTACTAAAAATCATTGATTGAGATATTGAACTATCTGGAATGAATAAAAACACTTTATCAATTGCGTTTATCGTGAATTGGAAAAAGAAAAGTGTAAACATTATGTATACATAATTTAAGTACACTTTTTAAAAGTTGAAAAAAGCCGTAAAATGCTAGTTCTTAAATTGTTTAACTAATATTTTTGTTATTTAATAAACCATTGTTATTTTCGTCATTTATTTTTCTTCTTTCATGTATTTATTATTATTATTTTTTGCTTGTGAATGACTCTCGTGTAATTAGAAAATTAAATTATTTAATTTTCATACAAAGAGTATTCAAATAAATTAAGAGCCGGTATCTGTTTGTAAAAGCGCATGTTTGAGGAATAATCTTAATAGAAATGCAAAATAATAATTATATTATACAAACGTACGCGTGTCCGTATTACGAAAATAACTGTACATAACATATACGGATTTGGTTCTTAAGGTTTTTTGCCCTGCTCCCAATACGAGAATCGGGTCGAACACGATACGTATTTAATAATATATCGTGCGTACTTCCGAAAGGTATATTGATGATTTTCCAAATGATCTTATATCCAAATGATTCCATAATAAATTATAGTTTGATTTTTATGCAACAAGCCACACATATCCAACACAAACGTGCAATGGGTTTTAATGCACTTGTTATTAAAACAGATACAAAACATGTCGTGAAAAATGTATTGAGGTTTTTTATTTGACGCCTATCTTAAACCCCGGTATATCGAAGTTTCTGTTGGTCGAATTTTTTTCTTTAGTTCCGATTATTCATTTTTGGACCTACGTGTTAATTTATTTTGATACGTTGAGTTTCCATACGTCAAATTTTGTCTCTAAGTTGAAATCATTATCCGGTACCCACCACCTATTACGATTTACTAACTCTAATACATGACAGATAGATAAAGTACAAAACGCCCATATGATAAAATTTAAGATAAATAACAGAGCTTATAGATATTACGCTGTAATAACGTCGGTATTTAATAATTGTTCAGCTATTACCCGATAACGGTGATAAAGTTATATGAACTTTAAACTTTTCTTGATTTTATTTAGTGTTTAGTTCACTTCCAACTTGTCGTTTGTACTTGTTCGGGATTTTAATTCCAAACACAGTTTCGTGTTCTATTTTACACGTATTATGTGTGTATTTTCCTTTCAAATATCAAACAGTCTTTGAAGTGCTTAAATGTTGATGACAAATTAAAAGTTATAAAAAAAATTCAAAATATAAAAAGGTGATTGTGGTGGATTACAATATTCCTGCTAACACTTTGTCATCAATTTCGAAAAATAAAGATAAAATTGTAAAAAAAATGTTATTCTAGTGTTCGCCACAAACGAATAACTTGAAAATTTCAAATTTTTCTTAGATAAAAGATGCAGTATTAAAGTGGACATAAAGATCAAGGGGGTCCCTCGAAGTCCCTAAAATCCCTAAAAAGTATTATCATACGAGGCGAGTTCGTAATTAAAATTAACAACAATTCGACTAAAGTACTCAACCGCATATTATATATTGTAATTAAAGACTATAACTATTTGTATAATGATTAAAATCAAACATTATTGCGAATGATTATTTATAATTTCAAAATAATATTATATCGTTATATTTTATTATATTATACATATAATATGTATTCCACTACATTTCTCGTTTTAATTTTCCACGGCCTTGCGCTTCGCCTTGGTACTCGACTACTCGCCATCATTTTCTTACGATGCGAATCGGATTATAATGAGAATACGATTTTCTTTTATAATGACTTCTGCGCTTTTTTCCAAGTTTTAATACATGACAACAGTTTTGTTTTGAATGACATAATAATAATAAAAAATAATAATAATAATAATAAAAGTACGCGTACAATTTGTACTATGCAACATTTATAGTTCTTAATATTCGACCATCGCTTTGCTGATTACAAAACCATAGTAATATTTTCGGTAAAAACATAAAAAAAAAAAAAAAAAAATAATAATAATAAAAACCCTCATTTACCGCGTGTTATAGATAATATGATAATTGGAAGCCATTTTTTTCGTTTTAACACAATATACTCCCTGTTGCCTAATATCGGTCGCACGAAATATTATGCCGTATTAATTCCCGTAATAAATTCACATTGCGAAATACACAAATACAATAAACGTTAACTGTGCCCGTCGGCATCTAGTATAGTAACTCTTTTTTAATCCAACCAGGATAAGCGAAGGTCCTCGTGAAATCGTACACATACATTGTACATGCTCGTATACCGAATGCAATCAAATGTAATAGGTACGTATATGCGTATACAGTTAAACTCGAATTCACAGGAGTTGATGGTACATTAAAAAAATAAAAAAATATATATTTTTTTCATACATAAATCGTTTTTGCTATTCTCTATATATGCGAGTGTGAGTGATTTTAACCTTAAACATTATTACTTATCATAATACTGATGAATATAATGATAACTTTAACTAATAAAAATATTAGCACTAAGGTGCTGGTAATCTTTACATTTTAATTGTATTGTTACGATTATTACGGATGTGTACTCTACATAAAAAACAACGATTTACATAAATACTACTGCTGAAAAATAATAAAAAATTAATTCGTTAGTCAGAAATGCTAATGAAAAATATTATGTAACATAAAAAAAAAAAGGTGTAAGGAGTTTCGTCTTAGAAAGTTTCGACCGAACACATATAATACAACATGTATGTATGTATGTGTACCGTTAAGAACTGAATTATTACTCTCGCCCCCGTGTTATGTATACAATAATATAGTCGGTTCATTCGGATTTCCGAAAGATATAAATATGTAGAGAACGGAAAATGCCTATGTCATAACTATGGGTATAACAACCCGTGATCTCAACCAAGCCACATCGGTGTACGTATAATTCATGTAAATTCCTCCAACTTAATGAATGGGAAATGCACGTACACATACTCAGACACACACACACACACATCTATACGAGTGTACAATGCGCATGATAGAAAGTATATTTTGGAAAATAAATCAACATTACTATAGGGTGACCATATTAAGAAAATAAAAAAACCGGACAGCTGTTACTCATCCCCCAAAAAATAAAAAAAACCTCTCATCCATACACATTCACACATATCACACAAATCTCTGTCATATCAAACAATTATTTTATTTTTACTTTACCCTTTTCCAAAATAAGAATTCGCGGAAAGGAATTCACAGATCGACTGTCAGCAGTGTCTACCAGAAACTATTACCGATCAATGACTATAATATAATATCTAATAGCTTTCATTATAAATTTATAAATAATATCTGTACCTGAGAGGCAGAAGGGTCCAAGTCCATTATTGTAACTTTTCAGGAGAGCCAAAAAACCGTTTTTCAACTATTTTTATTTTACTTATATGGCTGGTATAAATTAAATTTAATGATTATACCAAAAAGGTTTGTTTTAAATTAAAGGCTATAATATTCTCAATAAGATAAATATACTTTTTTTTCATTATAACTTACCTATAATTATTTAATTTACGATTTAAATGAAACATTTTGGACTTGGATCGATTTGCTCAATCACACAATGACTTGCATCCTATTGATCTCTATGTTAATTTTATGAAACAGTGTTTATAAAATATGTAAAAATAAGAACAAAATATATTTTAAAAACAAATCTTTATTTAAAACATAATAAATGAAAAATAAATATAAATGCATAACCTTCTTGGTTTAATATTATTATAATCCAATATTAAATCTTTATAATAGTAAAAATAAAAACAAAACGTCATAAAATCAAATCTTTTTTCAAATATTAAAATGTATAACTATCTTGGTTTACTAGTGTAATAGTATTATAATAATACAAGTTATTAATTATAATATTAAAAATAAAAACAATATATATTTTAAAACAGCTCATTTTTTTCAGCATATTAATTTAATCTAAAAATATATCCTCTTTATCTATAATCCGATTTCTGGTATTTTCAGCATGTGGTAAATTTTTATAATAATTGTGGTATACATATAGATGATATCCATTGTAGTAATGTTTGGATATTTTGAAATTTTAGGGTGTTAATTGGTTTCGATATTGATCTGACTTGTGGGATGATGTTAGGAATACCAATTATTGATTTATTATTTACATTTCTTTTATTTCTATTTAAATTAATTGACTTGAACTCTGTTTCTTTGAAATCTTTCTTATGATAAAGTACACCTACCTAAATCATATTTGTTAGCGTGCAACCAAATTTTATCAATTGGGTCCAAGTCCTTACAAGAATTTTGCAAAATGATCAAAGTCCAAATCATGGACTTGGATCATAATTCATAAATCAAAATTTATAATTGGACTTAGTCCTTTTTGTTATTTTTCAATATATCGGTAAAATATTCGTCATAGGATTAAAATGAAGATAGGTAAAATGACGCACGACAACATTTCACATAAGAAACAAACATAACTTCAATTTTGATAAAAATGGACTTGGACCCTTCTGTCTCTAAGGTACAGATATAATATATAATTTTAGTTCGTAGAACTACATAGTATGCCATACAACATGTATCATACTTATCACAAATTTTAAGTTCGTCGGCATTGGGACTTGACGCTCGTTCCACGAAAACTTTTATCTGTTATTTCTAACTTTGATTTCAAATTTAAAATATACGAGTAAAACTATTTTGTATTTTTTCCATATATTGATATTTTATTTACAAGCATTAGTACATTATATAATAAATAATATGAAAATAACGGGATTAAAATGGGACTATCTTCTAAAACGGGATAAAAAGCGTCCCCTTCGAAGTTTGTCGGGAAAACGGGACGTGGTGATCAAAAAAGGGACAAGCCCGTTTTAAACCCTGGTCACTCTACATTACTACGATGAGCACCGCAGTGATTCTGAAACAAGTGAAATCGTCGTCGCTTGTTATTCGTTGTCCTGCGTGACACAGACGCGTGCGCGGCAGCCAATACGATGAGAAAATATAAAAATCGTTACCATATAATATTATTACCCGTGACAGTTGTGAGTGCACACATCATTCTTACTCGTGTAAAATGTTTGCGAGCACTGCGGTTTGTTTTTATACACCGAAGAAAATAACTCTCGAAACGTTTGTTATAAAAAATGCAACAGTCGCATTGCCGGTTTTTGTACGCACGGAAATCGAATTGGATTAAGACCGACGCACTTTAAGAAGTTGAAGTGTCATTATGCTCGTAAGGTTGTTATATTCGTATTGATATCAGCTCGCGATCTTAGTCGCAATGGATACGAAAGAGATGATTTTCAACCCTCCCGCAGCATCACGTATTGGTTCTATGATTTATGAGAGGAGAGTTGAAAATAAGTAGGGGTCACAAAGTTTTTTTTTTAATACCTCGTATGCCGTCGATTCTAGATTTTCCTGATGGCAAAAAAATCGTACATTTTTATTATGATATGTATATAATCATGCATCAAAAACATTTTGCAATAAAATATTGATTAGTGATCGAACAAAATATCATACGATGTTGAACAAATTATAAAATCGTTCGTTGAAGATTTGTTAATATATCCATTTGTCCTATAGCCAGTGTAGTCACAAACAGAACGAAATAATGAAACTCTCACGGTTCGCGTGCGCTTAATATAATTATATAGTTATCTGTGACGTATTTCCAAAACAAGTTTTGAGTGTACACCAATCGAAAGCCAACGGGGGTTCAATTCCTGATCCCCGATTATTGTATTATTTTTTTTAATCAAAAACCTAAATTTTCCATTACTATTTACAATCTAAAATGTCAACAAACATATTATACTTATGTATCACACACTGTTACACTGTTATTGTTTAAGTATACGCATCGACTACGAATGATGTCACAAAACGTCACGTACCGTATACTCACGTGTACGTTCGAGTAGAACACTACAAGACAGATAAGGTGAAATTGTAATTTGGGGGTTTAAAATAATATTTTTCATTTACTATCTTTTATTGACTCGGACTAAACCAATATTTTATGCGAAACGAATCATTATTACTTGTTAATCATATTTCCAATCTTATCGCAATGCTGACATCACGAACTTTTCATTCCGATTTAAATCGATTTACTTTCAAGAATCACTCATCCCTAAAATTGACTAAAATCTTCATACTTCCATCTATTTTTTACCTAAATTAAACCACAGTAAAATCTACAAAGAGTATCGTTTATCGATTAAAAAAAAAAAAACTGCATACATAGTGAATCGATCTCTTAATTTCGATTTAAATCAATTAACCTTCAATAATTATTATACCACTGAGAGTTATTCGAACGTGTATGTTATAATAATAATAATAATAATAATAACAACAATATTTAAATAAAATGACTAATGATGCTACAGTCGATTCGTACACTTAAAGGATACCTAAATCACAAGATAGATGGTCGTGGCGAAAATATTCAAAGTATATCTATCTACGGATTGAATACTAAAAAAAAAAAAAAAAAAACGGTGGTATGTGTTAATGTAACATATCGGTGTACACGCGCACGTACTACGAACAAGGGCGTAAAAGGTATAAATAGAAGGGAATATTAATACAATTAATGAACCGCAAACGAAAACGGTCGTGGTGAAATGTGTCATGGCACTTTATATAGACTCCCGGCGTGAACTTCACCGTGGGCTATATTTTGGCAACGGTAGCTGAATCATCGCGAACCATCGTCGGCTGAAAACGGTTTCGGTTCGCACTGGAGCGGTGTGCATTACAACTACGGTACGCGACGACAAATCATGTGCGCTACGGGTGGGCGCAGTGGGCATCGCGCGCGTGACCGATGACCAGCGGTCGTTTGGTAACGAAGTAATATAAATAAAACTAACATTTTTCGAGTCGCGATCTTATTGGCCTTGTTCACGTCAGATGACGAAATTATTAATTTCGGAACCGGTCGCGCATTACAAGTGTGATGGTTGTCCAGGCTAAGGACTGAATTGCTAGAAAATCGGTTTATTTCAATGCATAAACCATGATAAAATAAATATTAAAATTTATTTTATCATGGCATAAACTATGTATTTATAGAATATTAAGTATTGACATGGCTGTTGTTGTCCAACGTTGATTTTCCCGGGGTAAACCTACGTACTCTTCGTGGCTGCGTTACCGTCGTTGGTCTGTCCATCGAAAATTAATGGCTTTCTCGTAGCTCAGACGCATGTTATGAAAAATTGGGTTCTCGCATTTTATTATTCATATTAATCATTTCTACTGCAACAGGTCTTAGTTTTGAGCGGGAAAAACCAGAATTAATTTTATACATCATCTCGATCAATAAAGTTCAGTCTACGTGTTTGATTAACGTGTCGAGTACGTGATGATTTTATCGCAACGTCAAATGTTTACCGTTTTCTCGGTCGACTTATGATCCTTCGAAAAATAAGCAAATGCTATTCTATTATATTCCTTATCATAGTAAGGTGTTGGATTATTCATTTGAATATTTACAATATTATTACAATATTTGGACCGAAATCATTTAAGAGTTTTTTAGTTTTATTATAATTTTTTATTTTTTTTTTGCCCTACACATGCCCAACTTTTAATATTAGTATTTGTTCATATAATAATATTAATTATTCGATATCAATTATTTGAGCTTCATTATTATATTGAAAAATACGAGCTCAGTAACTAGTTCTATAGCATCAATAATTATTGATAAATAATATACGATATAATATTACGATTATAATCGTTCCGAATGTTTTTTCGAATAATTTTCATCGTAGCTTATAAATCCAAAAAACAACAGGGTGATTCACGCAAAAATGATAAAGTATCCATGTTATCATCAGTATCTCGCTCCACACACAGCTATTGTTGTTTAAGTTGTATTTTTAAGCTTACACCTAAGTGGATATTTTATCAGAAAACATCAGCACGTACTAATAGAACCAGTAATGTATACTTATATAAGTATTAACAACGAGTCAAAGCATAGATGAGTGCCAAAATGTTCTTAATCATTTCACTAAACTATTTTAAACTTAAAATACTCGTACAGTGTAACTTTAAAGTACATTATTGTAAGAAAATAAAAATAAATATCGAATCATAAACAAGAAATTCACGGAAATTGAAATGTTTGATAAGGCTTTATACTTTTCGAACCACTTGGTAATAATCATATATATATATACGTGTATCGATTCGATCTGCTATATTATTATTATTATTATTATTATTATTATTATTATTATTATTTTTATTATTATTATAATTACTATTATTATTATTATTATTAATATTACTATTATTATTATTATTATTATTATTATTATTATTATTATTATTATTATTATTATTATTATTATTATTATTATTATTATTATTATTGTTATTATTATTGTTATTATTATTATTATTATTATTATTATTATTATTATTATTATTATTATTATTATTATTATTATTATTATCATTATAATTGTACTGAAGTGCGGGATATATGTTTAATCTGACTTTCGGCTCTTTGAGCGCTTGATATTTGTATTTTGTTATGATTATTATTTTTATTTTTTTTTCGTAAACACTAAATAAATTTCGTTTATAAATAAAAAAAATGTGATTTTCACGTACAGACATACTCGCAAAGCTACGGCAGAACGGTCGAACGATACAAAGAACTCGTATTGCGATACGAGGTGAATGCGATATCTCATTGAAAATCGAAAAGTGTTAGTTTCCTGTAAATCGTCTGTACACATCACCCCACTCATAGATGTTTTTCAGCGATAGTGACTCAAGTAGAATATTGAACAGCGAAAACAACGAGCGTATATAGGTATGAAAGGACGCACGAAGTGAATGGATTTCAAACGCTTACTCAATCGATGATTTCAATGGATACCCGAATATACATATATATTTAAGTATTTTTTTCCTGTCTCAAAACACTTTCGCTTGTACTTTGCCGTTTTTTTCATTACAGCTGTTACTACCCCGGGTTACGTACGATACGTACGTTAGGAGATGCGTACGATTCATAAGTGTTTGCCGTACACAAGGTCCCTCGGCGACGGCGATAACACGTATTACAAAATATAATAAAGACCAATCTGCTCTGTTTGCGAACGCGAAGAAATGTTTTCGGGTGCAAGAATGGACATGTTATTCTATCACAGTAATCGCTATTGAAACTCATCAGGCCTTGATTGTTCGTTCTAACGCCATACACTGTTGTAATCAAACGCAGTCTAAATAATATGGTCACGGAATGGTTAACATTAATTCATTCCAGATCAGTGGTTAAAGTGAATTAAATGTTGAAGGGGGGACTAACGTCATCAAAAATTGAGGAGCGTTCCAGAGTTCTTCATTCAAAGTCTAAATCTAACCACTTTTTTAAGAAACCACAAAAAACAAAAAATTAAAACTCACCAACTGGTAAATATTAAAATAATGTTATTTATTAGTCATTACTCATTAGTTACTATTGTTTATCACAGCTATTTTCAATATCACATCAATATTATTGCATTAATTATCAATAGTTTTATGAATTATGATTTATGTTATATTATTGTGTCTCGGTGACCGGTGTGTACGTGTTATCAAGTTATTTACACGAGCTACCGGGTATCTATAAGACACAGCGTGAATGTGGATTACACACTATTACACAATAATTTATTTTTTAATAATGGCTTATCACACTAAACTCAACCATCATCAGAAACGTAGAGATTTTTCAAGCGATATAAAATAAGTTTAAATTCGATGTTTAATCAATGTGTGTCTACGTAAGCCATTTAATAAATTATTAAAATTAACTTACGACATAAAATTACAATACATTTTTCTTAAACACCTCTCGGACTTTGGAGACTGAAATTAAAGGGGACGCATAATCTTACCGTAAATTAGAAGGGGTACTCCGTCCTCCTTCGCCCCCTCCACTTTAACCACTGTTCCAGATGAACACTGAAAATGTGTACAAACATTATTAAGCTATTTGAACTATTTGAATCGTGTATAATCTTGAAATTAGACATAGAAACTGAAACATGACGAGTCGTTTTGTTAATCAGCTAAACAGTTTTGATGTAATATTAAAATACAATAAATCTGAATTTGATTAATATTATAAACCCGTGTTATGCTCATTTGAATACTTAAATATTATATATTAATTATGTTACATTTTACGAATCAATAATAAATATATATTTTACACGCTCATAGCAAATACAACATTATAGGGGTTCAACCTAACGGTACACCATTGTGATTTTATTCGCAAAGCCTAATAAAGAGACCGCGATTAGTCGGATGATAATTTCGCTACACTCTTCTATATAACAACACTTTCATGCAACCCTTGAATAGCTAGTAAAATTGTGACTGCATGCGTATCGACTGTCAACCACTGCGCATTTTATTATTCAAAATAAAGAAGTCCTGTCAACAGTATTTGACCACGGTCGAAATAATCCTCCGTAAATTTATACAAATGTATTATTTTTTTTTTTCAATTACTTAATTCAGTGTAACTTTTAGCAGGGGGTCATATGAAAAATTTAATATTAAACTAACATTATTTTTCCTTATCTGGCTCAGGAAAATTGTAATATATTTAAGTAACTGACCTAGAAGATAATTTGAAACTCATAATGAAAAATTAAATCACACCATATTAGCTACGCTCGTACAATACTCGAATACCGGTTACAAAACATTTTATCTAAGATGAATGAATCCGCTTTTTCGATGGAACTTGATAAAAATATACTATCGAAAACCTTCGGAAACATACCTGTCCGTTGCAGAGTTGCGTTCAGATGTATTTTGTTTCATATTTTCCTAAAGAATATGGGGATTTTCGAATTTAAGGAAATCGTCAGCCAAGGAGTGTGCGTTAATAGATAATTAATTTAATGTATATATTTCCTGCACGTACATCGCAAACTATCGTTATCAGAAAACGTAAGCCCATATGTAAGGATCGGTTGGATGCACGAGTTTCAGCCGCAACGGAATAATCCTCCGATGGATCTCGGATGAGATACTGCAGCCGAGTACCCAGAAGACGGGTTAGAAGTTTATCATATATCCAATCAAATGAAAGGATCTCTTATTTTTTTTTCAAACCTTGTCTTATCTCATCTGTCACAAAAACACATAAATTGAAAGTCTGGTGTTTAAAGCCCTAACCAATACCATACCAAATCGAGATATTTATTTTGAGTTTTTTTTTTCATCGCCTACGCTGCTGAAAATACAAAAATCCCACTAAATCAGCAGAGCATTTTAACTATATTTCCACCGTCTAAACGATAGATTGTATTTTATTGCTTTGTTTTAATTGTTATTGTTTATTATTTTATTCGACTGATTTCCAAACGCAATGTTATTATTTTCGTTGAGGATACACAGCACGAACCATAGAAAATGAAGTACTCGACGATTCACAAGTAAATAGTTTTTTGTGCAATTTCACGTTATATAACTATGATGACGCAATAAGAACATGTTTTTTTAAGAAACGTTTCAAAACTTTACACTTTATATAACGTTTGAGGGGTGTAATATGAACGATACTGTAAATATAACTACTCATTATATTAAATTATGATTATTATTACTAAATTATTATTAGGTACTACTAGCTGCTAGGTACTATTACTATTACTGCGCGTACAGATGGTATACCGGGATAAACCGGAGTGAAACGTAATAAGGAATCAAATCAGGATACCCGATGCAGTAAATAAAAAGCTACTATTTACTGATAAGGGAAAGTAATTATGGGTATACTGCAGCACAAGCCTGGTGTAAATCTACGTCACAAAAGAAGGGAAACAATGAATTCTCGTTTTGAGCGATCGCAACCCTAGTCGGACGCAATGAGATTGAAACGGTATTATCTTTCGAAAAAAAATCGCACACACTATACGAACAATAAACGAAATTATTCAGTTGTACGTAATTTGATTACAATAATAAACCACAGTAAGCAATTATTTTTATGGTCGATGAGAAAAAAAATATGAACTTTTTCACACTCCTTGATTTTTTTCTTCCACCTCACTGTTATATGTTCAAAAATCCGTTGATTTGTTTGAATTTATGTTCGTGATACGAGCAGTTTCACAAAAAATAACCATAATATGTTTATTCATAATTATTTGAAAGTGTATTAATTATATTATTCCCTACGTGACGGTAGTTTAGTATACCCGAGACCATGATGGCTGTACATTGTACTGTCCAATGTATCGTACATTTGGTGACATTTTGTGTTTACACACGCAATGCATCGGTAAATAAACGTAAATCGATTTCTCGAATCCTCTTTTCCCCGTATCAAGTACACATTAGTATATGAGTATACAGTGCGTGCACAAAGAAAATTAATAAGCTAATACCCGTGCACCGGAGTATCGTTTCGAATATTACGAAGTAAATACGGAGAGTGTTTAATTTATTTACTCAACTGACCAACATGAGCATATGGAATTCAAATATGGAGATCTTCTACATCTTTAAATCTAATAATTCTCTAGGCCTTTTAGTCAGTATGTTTTCGTAAAAATATTGTCACCGCTCCATAGTATATATCCTTAATAGTCCTAACAGGCAGTTAAAAAGTCCTGTTTTAGGTACCTACTCTAGTCCAACAAATCAATTTGGTGGACGGTACTACTGGGAACTATCTTAACTCATAGGCGCAATTCGGAGGGTGTTGGGGGTGCTTAGCATTCTCAAATATTTTATTAGCACCCTCCAAATTTTTTTAGTAGCACCATCGAATTTTTATTGTAAATAACATTATTGTTTAGTCATAAGTATTGATATTTTGTCATAAGCTTAGCATTAATTTATTTTTAAGACTTTTCATATTCATAATAATAATATATTAGGTATAGGTAATTTATTGTTAATATTATGATTAATAAATTATTGTGTATATAAGAAGACTTTATAGAAGGCTGAACAATAGACGATAACGATTACGCCGAAACATACATTGAAGTATCGACAATTTACGTATCGCGATAGAAAGCTTATAAATATTTTTAGGTCGGAAAGGGTTTGTCTGTAACGGGCCACATGCAAAAATATAAATAAATATAAAAATATGAATATAATTAATGATACATAATGCACCCGTAAATATACATACGTCTTTAATATGTGTTTTATTTTCTTTAGTGTTATTTATTATAAATTATAAGTTAGTATAATGAATGTATGAATGGTGATATGTTAAGGGGGGGGGGGGGGGCAAATCCCCACGGGTCATTTTGTTCAGCTTAAATCTAGCAACCCACTTTAATTTAAGCCAAATCGCGTCTATGATCCAAACTATTATTGATTTTATTTTAATTCGTGAGCTTATTATCCAAATCAATTTTTTAAACATATTTGTAAAGATATTAATTATATTTTCAATGGAAAAAATAAAAATAAAATAATATTGTCACGAGTGGTTAGCATATCCGGATGATTTCATACTTCCCAACGTTATACGTCAATTTAAGTACCTATAAATTATTATGCACCTATGTTGACCGTTACGGCAGATCTGTATTCTATTATAGAGCTATAATCTACAAAAGTTTTTTACAGCTTTTTAAGTTGTTTCACCGATCGTCTTTTGCTAATGTTAAAAGTTTATTCATTCGTATCGACCTCTGACATCAAGTTCGTCTCCACATGCCTTCTCTGCCCTAGAAGTTATTCGATGATCATCATATATTATTTATGCATAGTGGTGTTAAAATTTTTCATCCAATTATTTACTAAAACATCAATGTCGATTTGCAATTTTGGTCACACAACAAACTTGTACATATTTTATTTACATAATTTCTCTTACGGTTTGTGGTTTATGTATTGCTGTCGAATAACGGCAACGCCAATCACCACTGTCATTTTTGAAAAGCCAAATTTCTTAGTAATTTATTACACAGTGATTTTGTCGTTTGATCGTTAATAATTCTCAATACTCACCGTGAGTTTTTTTTTTTTTTTTTTTTTATTTTAGCCATACGAAATAAATTGAAAAAAATACTCACTTAAATCAATTTTCTTACACTGGTGGACTACATTTTATAATCCATCAGAATGTAGTTTTTATTGATTTTTGGAGAAAAATCGAATTATAAGTTTATATATTTTTTCTAGAAGCTAAACACCGCTATTAGTTCAAAAAAACTGTGTCTTTAGACGAAATCACCATGATTAACATATATGCAGAGATAATCATTATTGATACGTTGGAAATACTTTAGCGAAAAGTAATATCTATCAAACGTCTTATGTACATTTAGTTCATTCGTTGATTATATTATATTTGAGTGTACTTATTTCAGGGTAGTAAAAGCAATATATTTTTTAGAAAAGGAACTATTGAGAATTTAAACGAAAAATTACAGCTTTTAGATTCTGAATTTTTTTCCATTTGTTTTTTTTTTTTGTATATCGTATTTTATTAAAATACCTATATTGAAGTTGTTTTTCACTATGTGAAATCATTTTTTTTTTTTGATAAAATATTATTTTAGGAAATTATAGTGTCGTCGTACGCTAATACGTATAAAATGTTACATAGTCTATAATGAATGTTCTTGATCGCGACTGGAAAATCTGTAATAGCATGTAGAATACATTTTATTCTTATTCCAAACAGTATATATCCTACTTATATGTGGATATTTCGAACTTTTTGCTTTTACATTTGTATTCAATGTTGTGTGACCTATCATGACGTTATCCTTCTCCGACTGATGGCATCCAAACAATCGAAAGTTCAATCGTCAATCGTCATGGCGATGGTCGCGAATAAAAGATTACAAAACAAACGCGGACACATGCTGTAAGGATACGTCCAAGCAGAAAAATTTAGCTATTCGAGATCAGCATTTTGATGTCGCGGTCGTCATATGTCCACATGGCTGATCGTACATTACGTTCTTCAAACCAAGAAATATACATTCAATACAAATTGAAACGATTTCGAAACACATTTTTAAAAAACATATTCATCAAGGCAGTTTTGTTAGATTAAATGTGTTTCGAATAATAAATCGTAATTGTTATTCGAGTAATTATTATTGCGTAATATTTTCAAGTTAAATTTCTTGTTTTTAAATCCGTAGTCTGAAGCGCAATAATGTTTTTTACGTACAAAGACATAAAAAACAAAGTATACTTTACAATAAAGTTACTTAAATCGTTTACCTCATAATTTAAATTATAAAAACGTAAACAACTGGTAATTGGATCAATAATTTTCCAAAAAATTATCGTTAACGTTGCGTTTACATTGTAACGGTGTTCACGCGTGGGAGATAATTATTTCAATAACACGAGATACGAAAAATATCGGAAATGTTATTTTATGCGCCACAAAATAACGGTCGGTCTGCAAAACGAAATCGATCGTTCGATGTACGTGGTAAATATACTTCGCACAACGAAAACGAACAACCGTGTCCGATCTAAAAATCTGTTGATGAGGGTATAGTGACTGTTCTCGGTGTACCGTGAAAACGCAATACAATTTAAAAAAAAAATTGACATATACGCACCGACAATCATACACTGTCGAGACCTGGGGGGAAAAAATTCCTCTGCCTAAGAAAATAAAAATGTACCGTTCCATCGGCAAATAAAAGAGTCGAAAAGGGAAGAAATAGCAATATAATGAACTCGCCAAAAGAACTGATTACCGCGGCGCTACAGTGAACAAGTGACGGCAGTCATTATATAGACGTCGGATTTGTATTGCGCAACATTAAAGCTTCGTGCCTCGAAAGTCTGAACCGTATATTTACATACTTGCGTACGTCGTCGGGTATATATTATAATAATCTGGGGTCGGATCTTATAGCACTAAACAGTAACGAAATATGTGCTACATTACTACCTGAAAACATGACTAATAGCAATAGCAAAAAACAATTCCATTATGGTTTTTTTTATAAATTTTTTTCTTTTGTTGACCGTTTCTAGAAATGTCTAACATAATATGCATATTGTAATAAATGTCATTCATATTATTAATTTAAAAATATGAAACGGAAATATACAAGAATGTGCAGTGTAAAATTTTAGATTTGAAAGTTTAGTTACTTAAAAAAAAAAATGTACACTACTCCGCTATTTTCATCAGTATAACGAAAAAAAAAATAGATTGATAAAATAGATAAAAATAACCCTTCAGAGTTCCATCTCTGATATAATATTATTTAATGTTGTATGACACCGGGTTTTAAAAAAATCGAGCTACTCGACGACGTTCTTTTCGTCCCGTTTCCCACATATAACCTAACCATTTTTTTTTTTTTTTTTTTTTGAATCGGCCATGCATCCACCAATTTAACCAAACTTGACCAAACTTATCTTCCTTATCGTCACATTAAACACGGTCTCCATTATCCACCGTAAATTTTTATTTTGTTTTTTTTATTTCTACCACGTCGCGACTGATCTATATTCAATAATCGTATATCCAAAGGTTAATTTGAAAACGAACCAACTTTAAGCAATATTCATTCTTGATGAGCGTGATGAAGATAAGCGATCGTTTTTTTTTCTTTTTTTTTCAATACCGCTATACCAATGGAACCGTTCGACAATATAATTAAAATATTATTTAAACAGTGCGATACGCATAACGGTACATAGTCAGCAGCAGCAACCGACAACTCGAGAGCTTTACTTCGACGACGATGAGTCGAAGTCTGTAGTGGAAATGCAAACGAGAGAAAATAATTATTTTCTATTGCTCGTAAGTATATATTATTATGTAATAATTAACGCGCGTGGGCGCCTTGCAATACTACACGGATGTATATTGTACGCGAAATATCGTCTCGTTTTATACCACGTGAGGGTTTAAAATATATTACCAAGGGGCTGTTAAGGGACGGTACTGTGGAGAAAAATCGATAAAAAAAAAAAAAATAAAAAAAAAAAACACTTATCGAAAGCACAATTCGAAAGCAATATTTTTTGATGATTTATAGTACTACTACTGCAGATGTCGTTTGTATGTACAATTTGTACATCATAACGGCGCCGAGCATCTCAATTACTCCGATTGGAAAGTAAACAGTTTTTATTTCCCTCCGCAGTTGTCGTTCCTATAGAGCTGCAGCTGCAGGTGACCTCAGTCAAGTGAAAAAGTCGTAGTACGTATCAACGGTATAACGGTTGACACCTGTAAATTGTTTTCCCGCCGCTAGACCGCGAGTAATGATTTTTTTCCCCTAGTGATATATATATATAGAACATGGTAAACTTTGGGACGTTTTCTCATGAAAGATTTTCTTGTTTTGTTTACGTGTACACAGCAAACAGACTTTTTTAATTTTAAAAATAATAGAAAAAGAAAATAAAACCATAAATATTCATAATGTATAAATTTCCGCTAGAAGACATTATCAAACTAATCTTCTCCGACTCGAGGAGGCATTGTTTAATGGATTTATCGATTTCGTTTCTGTTATAATTTACATTATATATATATATTAATAATTATTAATAATTCATAAGTAATATCAAATATACACATATATTTAAATCTAAACTTTAAACGCACACGTGTTTTCGTTGTAGACCGCAACGTGGTTCTCATAAAAAGTCAATAACAAAACGTTTTAGACAACGGCATACATTCCCCAACTAACTACCTACTTGCTTTTCCGGAGAAATAAGTTCAAATAAAAATGTTTACAATTCAACGAGTGGAATGTAAACAAAATGTAATCGTTAAACATGGTTTTCCGTGTACGAAAAAAAAAAAAAAAAAAAAAAAAAAAAAAGAAAGAAAATAATAATAAAAATAATAACAATAATGATAACAGTACACGTACAGCTATTATACGTTTTTTCTAGAGCGGGAAAAAAATTTGCAGTATAAAATATGTATTAAAATTAAGGCAAATACAGTTGTTGAACAGCACATTTCTTTGCAAACGTCGTTTCGCAATCGCTTTACCGCATTGCGTTTTGCGATCAAAACAATCATTACTGAACCATGTAAATGCGTGCTGTTATTGTTACATCGAACCGTTTTACACCTTTTGAGTGTTATTATTGTATTATGTATTTAAGGTAGGTAATACACGTTTTTGTATAGTTCATTCATCGTTCATGTTTATCGCGTTTTAATATGATTCCACGTACGTGCAAGCATGATAAAGTGAATGTATATTATATGTATAGTAAATCGTAGTATTACACGATACACGGACGAGTGCCGTACGCGGTGCGCGATAAGCCACGTAAAATCGTGGACGGCCAGTCGTAATTAATATGCATAGGTGTATTTTAATTAAAACGTACGATGTTATCAACACTTTTAATGAAGTAATTATTTAAATGTTGGCGAAGATTTATCGACGTAGCTTAACAAGTATGATATTTTAACGGCGAAACGTCAACAACCGTCGTGTGCATTTCAGGTGCACTCGAATTACGTGAACGTCATTAAACATATTAAAGTATACTTTCAACGCGATAATGATTTTTGTATAATAATAATAATAATAATAATAAGATTCTTGACGTTTGCTGGACAACAGGACATATTATCATTATTATAATTACTATTGAGACATAACGAGTACATTGTGCTTATTCACTTAAGAAAACGTTTTTACGTACAGCTTTACAACATACATATTACTATGAACTCACAATCGATCCAATCTAAACGGTTATACCTT
Source organism: Sipha maydis (assembly GCA_034509805.1). Taxonomy (NCBI): domain Eukaryota; kingdom Metazoa; phylum Arthropoda; class Insecta; order Hemiptera; family Aphididae; genus Sipha; species Sipha maydis. Next base: position 261,798 of record JASXSY010002955.1, read on the forward strand.
AGCGAATTATATTAATTTGTTTGAAACTACAATGTGTGAGGAAAAACACATGGCCGAAAAAAAACAAAAATAATACATAATTACGTAAACAAAAAAAAAAAAAAAAACAAAAACCCCGTCGACAGGTGAAAACAGATCTCTTTCGCACTCGTATATTTACTTTGTGTTGGCTTATGAAAAAATGCACACGCAGAACTGGAAAAATCGACGTATATTCTCGTATTTCCAACATTACACATTATTTTCCCCTCTCACAATCACCATAAATAAAAAAATTTATCGAAAATACTGATCGGCAAGAGCTTAATATATATATGAGCACGAAGTTATTTATTACAGTTCCAAAGTCTTTTGCCAGTCGAGAGACATTTGTAAATTATTTGTGGTGTTTTTTAATAATATATAATAGTTTAACGTCAGATCGACCATACATTTGAGATTTAGATCCGATTTAGTCCGAACCATGCAGGGTTGGATATAAAATGTGTACTATTTACTCGCATAAATATATTTATGATTATTTTTATAGTAGCAATACGATATAAGAGCAAGGTTGAGAAAAAACGATTTAACAAGAATTTTGTTTGAATTATTACCCAACAATGTAGTGTTTAAGTGAAAATCACTTTCGAGTACTGAAGAAAAGATTCCCGTGTATCGTTATCATAACTTAGCATCGTTAGAAATAATCGTAGGCTAATATAAACAATTGTGCGCAGCACTCGATAACATTTCTAAAATCAAAAATTGGTCTTCTAATATGTGATAATAAAGTAAGCTGAAGGTCAAACTTGCATTTGCATTGTGCATACGCATCGCTGTCGAAAACAAATTTACTGAATGAAGAATATTCTTAATTTATTATTATAATACTGTTTGTGTTTCTGGCTTCGATTCAGATTTTTTCAAGGCTTTTATTTGAAATGTTGAACTACGTTACGTTAACATAGCAAAGTTTGTAGAACAATCTAAAAACAACAACTTGACAAACTATTATTCGGATTTCTTAGACAATGTTCGATATAATATGATGAGATTTGATGGAAAAGTTTAAAAATGTTACGACGTCTTACAATCGTCAATGCTAAGTACATTACTAACTTTTGAATCGAATTATATTAAGTTCAAAAAATCTAATCTAACAATAACAGCATTGTTGAAGCTTTTTGTAGTAATATTTAAATAATGTCAAAAAATCGAAAGTTTTTATAAAAAAATTAATATTTAGCGCCACATCTCAATTTTCAGATCAAAACATGTTTGTTTTAAACTAATGTAAAATAAACCAATTTTTTTGAAACAATACAACAAACTATTATAAACTATGATTTTAAACCAAAAAATTGAATCGAATCATATAGGTTGATTTAAAAATCAAGTAGTTTAATTTAAAAATTAATAAACGCTGCTGGACTAATATTTTTTAATTTTTTATTAAATTGTTTCATTATAGTTTATTTTTTAATTTTTATTTTCAAAAATTTGGTATCGTTGTAATAATACGTTGGCTTACATTATTTGTATAATAATTAAATCTTTCGATATTATTTTCTTGTTATTATATTGAGCTCACCAAGTTCAATTAACCGGGGTTAAATTTAATTAAGTACGGACATTATAATTTACGGGTCGTAAATGTATAAAACTAATATAATCATTTTTTATTGTTAATCCAGGTAATGTTTACGGAAGTTTAAACAATTTAATTTAAGTGTTTATAAAGTTCAGATGGTGAGAACGTACGAGACTGTCGAATTATTTTATCAGAATGTATTGTATCTCATCGCTTTCCTCTGGACTAAACTTACAACTCCGGTGCGTTAATTTAAATAAGGTTCCATAAATTCGAAAATTTGATTTATCAATTTATTCAGAAGAAAAAAAAACATTACTTGCAGTTCTAAAAATAATTAATAATTAACAAATTCATTTTTGTAGCTTAAAATGTATAATCACCCAACTGTGTACAAGATTACAATAATAATTAAATCAATAATAATTCAATAATAATAAAAAAAAAAAAACTCAAAATGTTATGACGCGTGTACCTAAATTTACCGACCCTCGCTGCAATAAAATTCTCTATCAATTTTAAAGACAACTGATTATTCTGTTCATAACAATATTATAATCCTACTTGTGGAAATACAATATAACAATGTTTTTCTATTTCGAAAAATCCACATTTTGGACACGAATCGAATGATTCATCTTAAACGGCCCTCATCGCAGTCGATGTCTCCTCTTAGTCACCCATCAATCTTTTCTCGATTGGAGATGAGATAATATTTCATATATATTATATATTATATAACCAAATTCTCTTTAGCGGTTACAGTTTTCAGCAGGTATTTCTGGTACCGGCTAAATTGCTTAAACCACCCCTGCAGATAAGAGTACATGATTTCCGATCACCGATAGCAGGCAACCTATATAAACTTCTAGACGACCGGTGAAAAACATCCGGCAACGGAAAGAACAAATTGCTCCGAGTATCGATCCGTCACCGTTCACAGAAATATTTGCTTACTGATTGAGGTGATGTGATCATCTGGAAACGGATGCAGTTGAATGGCGAACGTTAAAATTTCAACATAACAAATTGGATGGGTTTTACTATGTTATCTTTTGAAGACTAATGCACGAGTTTCAGTAAAAAAAAAAAAAAAAATCGGAAAGCAATACATCAACCAAATTGTTATCAAGTGGATAATACGTTATTTACAATATACTACTCGAACATGATAGAAAACATCTTCTAACGTAATGTATCTAATGACCGTCACGGTTATAACCCCTATTAACTTTATAGAGACATTTGAATGTGCGTGAACATACAAGACAAAAATTGTCGATAAAAAGGGATCATCGAATAATTTAATACATTAACCGACGAAAACTATTTAAATTTATCTTAAGTCGCGACCGATTTATAATTTATGCTGATAAATATTCGTCGAATAGAATGGCATTTGAATAGTTTCACTGTTTACTTATATGCAAATACGTATAATAAATCAAATGAGTGAATTATGTGCGATCAACTTAAGTTACATATTACATAAATATTCGAAAAAAACAAAATGACACTCATAGGCTATTTGTAATGACATAAATAATTCAAACATAAAAAAAGTATATTAAATATAATTCAAAATTCATGATTGATAATGACTTAGAGATCTATAAATAATAAACATAAAATAAAATATACTTTTGATAAATGTTTAATATTATCCGGAGTATATATTATTATGTAGACGTAATACGAATATAAAAGTATGGTATACGTTTTAACGTTAAACTGCTAAGAATTCGTAAACAGTGATACAAATGATAATCTTTATTTTCACGTGTCTATTTCTGGATAAGTTTAATTTATTTTGTTTACAAATCTGAATCATTGTATTTTTTTCAACCCCAATATATTTAAAGTAATAAATGCACTAAAAAAAAAAAAAAAAATTGGATTTTTAATAAATTAAGTTAATGCATAATTATATGATCTCATTATTTCTTTCGTATATTTTGACAAAAGAGAAAATGAACTCTTATTTAATGAAAATTACTTGTATTACTACAAACGTACTCCTAAAGTGAATTAATTAGGATCGATATTTTATTTCTTAGTTTAAAAATTAAAAATATATAATGATAATAATCTCATATTCTATTATTATTACTAAATTAACGAAGTATATAACAGTGTAATCATTTGTTTAAGGGATCATAGGTAAACTTGTAAAATTTAAAAGGTATTAAGATCATATGTATTAAGCTGTAAAGAATGTTATACAAGATAAAAAATAATGATTTATTCGAATCCTTTTGTGTCTTGTCATTTAAAAAAAAAAAGTTTAAAAGATTACACTTTTATAATCAATTTACACTAACATATGGACAAGTTTTTTTTTTTTATCAATCTAAGCACAGTGCTCCTTATATAATGTATCAATTATGATTATAGGACACACCCTTTAACGTTCAATAGTTCTGAAACAAAATATATTTTTGTAATTTATTACATTCCGTTATAAGTAAATTGTTTGTTTTTAATAATAACTACAAAAACTAATTTATTTAAAACTTTATAAATGTATTTATCATGTACTGAAAAAGCGATATTGTTAACGGAATGAATTAATTAAGGTTTTTTTTTTTTATTTAAATTAGAATGCATGATTTTTACTATAAAAATGCATAGTCAATGTAAAAATAACTATTTACAAAACAATATTCATTATGCATCGATTAAAAATGTATAATGACAAATTTCAGTCATTGAACTATTGAGCAGTTTTCATATTCCTCAAAAATCAAGCAAAATAAAATGTTTGTAAATCGTGAACCATATGTTTCGTTGACTCAATTATTCAATTGATATTTGAGAAAAAACAATGTCCAACAAACATTTGTTTAAACCATGTTTCTTATAGTTTTTGATATACGATCTCCATTATTTTACAAGCCACCATTAACAAAAAAATAAGGACTTATAATTTATATATTTTAACCACGTTGTAATAATGTGTAATATGTTGTTATTTGCGTAAAAATTAATGTAAAAAAAAAAAAAAAATCGAATAAAAAGTGTATTATCTATTCAATTGATTCTATTGCATCAAGTATTAATTGAATAATGATGATATTTGGTTCTGAGTGAAACAATAATTTTATTGATTTTGCTATATTTTTTTTTGTTTATTTTTTTTTTTTTGTCTTTGTAGAGGATTTTGGCCGGAAAAAGTAACATATTATTAAGGCATTTCT